>JANZXP010099938.1:0-20393 GCA_027576715.1 Erythroxylum flavicans
CTAATGAGTTGTTAGAGCTTATACATTCAGATGTATGTGGCCCTATGTCTACTCAAGCTAGAGGAGGATTTTCATATTTCATAACATTCACAGATGACCATTCAAGATATGGTTATGTGTATTTAATGAAATACAAGTCTGAAGCATTTAAAAAGTTCAAAGAATTTAAACTTGAAGTAGAGAAACAAACCGGTAATAGTATTAAGATACTTAGATCTGATTGAGGTGGTGAGTACTTAGACCATGAGTTTCTTAGTTACTTAAAAGAGAATGGAATTCTCTCACAATGGACTCCGCCTGGAACTCCACAAAATAATGGGGTTTCTGATAGGAGAAACCGTACTTTATTAGATATGGTACGATCCATGATGAACTATGCAGTTCTTCCAGTTTTATTTTTAGGGATATGCTCTTAACACTACTACTTACCTATTGAACAGAGTTCCATCCAAAACCGTTGACAAGACTCAATATGAGATATGGACTATTAAAAGACCAAGGTTGTCACACTTAAAAATTTAGGGATGTGATGCTTACATTAAGCGTGCAATGTTTGATAAGCTTGAAGCTAAATCAGATAAATGTATGTTTGTGGGGTATCCAAAAGAAAGTTTTGGATATCAATTTTATCATCCTCTTAAGCAAAAGGTGTTTGTCTTAAGACATGCTATATTCTTAGAAAGAGAATTTATTCTCAAAGAAAGTGGTGGGAGTGATGTGGAACTTAGAGAAGTTCTAGAACCACAAACACATATTGAAAAGGAACAAGAACCATAAGTTGATACATTAAATGTCCTACCAATGGTTCAAGGAACACAAAGTCCGTGACGGTCTGGAAGGGTACACCATCCTCCTGTTAGATTAGATCTACATGTTGAAAAAGGAAGTGATGATACTTCAATTTTGAATGACGAACCTACTGATTTTAAAGGAGCAATGTCAGACATTGATTCTTTAAAATGGCAAGAAGCCATGAAATATGAAATAGAATCCATGTACACTAACCAAGTATGGTCTTTGGTGGATGCACCTGAAGGTATAGTACCTATTGGGTGCAAATGGATTTTTAAGAGAAAAACTGACATGGATGGAAATGAACATACGTACAAAGCAAGGTTAGTGGCGAAAGGTTACAGACCAAAAAAAAGGAGTTGATTTTGATGAAACTTTTTCGCCAGTAGCAATGCTTAAATCCATAAGGATTTTATTGGCTATAGCAGCATATCATGATTATGAAAGTTGGCAGATGGATGTCCAAATAGCATTTTTCAATGGGAATTTGCAAAAGGATGTGTATATGACACAACTTGAGGGTTTTAAATCCAAAGAATTTCCTGGTCAAAGTATGCAAGTTGCAAAGGTCCATACATGGACTGAAGTAAGCGTCGCGGAGGTAGAACATCCATTTTGATAAAACAATCAAAGAGTTTGGTTTTATCAAAAATGTAGATGATCCTTATGTTTATAAGAAGGTAAGTGGGAGTGCTACTGTTTTCTTAGTACTTTATGTGGATGACATATTGCTCATTGGAAATGACATTTCGATGCTCCAATCTCTTAATATAGGGTTATCTAAGATTTTTCCATGAAGGATATAGGAGAAGCAGATTATATACTAGGTATAAAGATCTATAGAGATAGATCAAAAAGGTTGCCTAGTTTGTCCCAATCTTCGTACATTGACAAAGTGTTAAATCGGTTTAGCATGGAAAATTCCAAGAGGAGATTTTTACCTACATTGCTTGAGATTTCACTTTCCAAGAGCATATGTCCTTGGACATAAGAGGAACGAGATAGAATGAATGGTGTTTCATATGCTTCAGTTATTGGATCGATCATGTATGCGATCCTATGTAAAGACCAGATGTGCTTATGCTTTGAGAATAACAAGCAGATATCAAACTAATCCCAATGAGGGTCATTGGACAGTTGTGAAAAATATCTTAAAGTACCTAAGAAGGACTAAAGTTATTTTTCTAGTATATGGAGGAACTGAGCTGAGAATTCAGGGTTATTCAGGTGCTAGCTTCTAGTTTGATCAAGTTGATAGTAGATCACAGTTAGGGTATATTTTTACTCGTTATGGTGGAGCAGCTAGTTGGAAGAATTCCAAACAACCAACCATTGCAGATTCAACAACTGAAGCTGAATATATTGCAGTTTCTGAGACAGCAAAGGAAGCAGTTTGGATCAAGAAGTTCACTACTGAACTTGGACCAGTGGTGGGCAAAACAACCAGTTGACATGGTCTCTAGGCACCTTCAACGGTCAAAACAACCCATTGGTCACCTTCGGTAGGAAAAATAGCTCGTTGGGCACCGTCGGTGGGTAAAATAGCACGTTGGCATGGTCGCTAGACACCTTTGGTGGGTAAAATAGCCCATTGGGACGTTGTCTAGACCCTTCAGTGGGCAAAATAGCTCGTTAGCACGATTGTTAGACAGTTCAATGGGCAAATCAACCTTTTCGCAGAGTTGTTAGGCACCCTCGATAAGAAAAATAGCCTGTTGGCACACCTTCGGTGGGCGAAACAGTGCATTGACACAATCGCTAGGCACCATCGATGGGCTCAGCAACCAGTTGGCATGGTTGCTAGGCACCTTTGGTGGGATAAACAACCCATTGGGCACCTTTGGTACGTAAAATAACCTGTTGGCATGGTGGCTAGGAACCTTCAGTGAGAAAAATGGCCCATTGGGTAACTTCAGTTGGTAAAACAGCCCATTGACACAGTTGCCAGGCACCTTTGGTGGAGAAAACAGAAAGTTGACCTCCTTTGGTGGGCAAAACAACCCGTTAGCATGGTCGCTAGGCACCCTCATTGGGCAAAACAACCCGTTGGTATGGTCGCTAGGCACCTTCGATGGGCAAAATAGCCCGTTGGCATGATGGCTAGGCAACTTCAGTTAGAAAAACAGCCTGTTGGGCACCTTTGATAGGTAAAACAGCCCATTAATACACCTTTGCTGTGCAAAATAGTCCGTCAGCACAGTCCCTAGGTACATTCGGTGGAAAAACAATTTGTTGGCACGGTGGCTAGGCACCTTCGGCGGGCAAAACAATCTATTGGCATGGTCGTTTGGCATAATCAGTGGGTAAAACAACTCGTTGGGTACCTTCAGTGGGCAACCCATTGGCACAGTCCCTAGTTATAATAGGTGGGTAAAACAACCCATTGACACGGTCACTATACACTTTGGTTAGGCGAAACAGCCCGTTGGCACGGTCGCTGGGCACCGTCAGTTGGCACGGTTGCTAGACAACTTTTGTGGGAAAAATAGCCAGTAGGCAAAACAACTTGTTGGCACGGTGGCTAGGCACCTTCTATGGGAAAAATAGTCAGTTGGGTAACTTCAATTGATAAAACAGCCTGTTGGCACAGTCGCTAGGCACCTTTGGTGGGAATAATAGAAAGTACCTTCTGTGGACAAAACAAGTCATTGGCACAGTCGCTAAGCACCCTCGTTGGGCAAAACAACCCGTTGGCAAGGTCGTTAGGCATCTTTGGTGGGCAAAACAGCCCATTGGCATGGTGGCCAAGCACCTTTGGTTGGAAAAATAGCCTGTTGGGCACCTTCGGTGGGTAAAACAGCCCGTTGACACGTCTTCGCTGTGTAAAATAGTCCATTGGCACAGTCGCTAGGCACATGCGGTGGAAAAAATAATCCGTTGGCATGGTGGTTATGAACCTTTGGTGGGCAAAACAGTCTTTTGACACAGTCGCTAGGCACGTTGGCACGGTCGCTGGGCACCTTCAGTTGGCACACTTTTGGTGGGCAAAACAACCCGTTGGCACACCTTTTGTGTGCAAAATAACAAGTTGGTACGGTCACTAAGCACTTTTGGTGCGAAAAACATTCCATTGGCACACCTTTAGTGGGAAAATAGCACATTGGCATACCTTTGGTGGGAAAAATAGTCCGTTGGCACAGCTTTGCTGGGCAAAACAGTTCGTTAACACGGTCTCTAAGTACATTCGGTGGAAAAAACAATCCGTTGGCACCGTGTCTAGCCATCTTCGGTGGGAAAATAATCCATTGGCATGGTCGCTATACACCTTGGGTGGGCAAAACAGCCTATTGGCATGATCGCTAGACACCTTTGTTAAGAAAACAACCCATTGGCACAATTGTTTCGAACCTTTGTTTGACAAAACAACCTGTTGGCATGGTAGATAGGCACCCTCAGTGGGCAAAACAACATGATGGCACAGTTCCTAGGCACGTTTGGCGGGAAAAATTACCCATTGGCACGGTGGTTAGGGACCTTCGGTGGGAAAAATAGTTCGTTGGCATAGTCGCTAGGCACCAACGGTGGGCAAAACAACCCGCTGACATGGTCGCTAGGCACTTTCGATGGGCAAAACAACACATTAGGCACCTTCAATGGAAAAAACAGCTTGTTGGCATGGTAGATAGGCACCCTCGGTAGGCAAAACAGTATGTTGGCATAGTTCCTAGGCATCTTTGGTGGCCATTGGCATAGTGGTTAGGCATCTTCGATGGGAAAAATAGTCCGTTGGCATAAACGCTAGGCACCAACGATGGGCAAAACAACTAGTTGGCATGGACGCTAGGCACCTTCGACGATCAAAACAACCCGTTAGGCACCTTCGGTGGGAAAAATAGCTTGTTAGGAACCCTCGATGGGTAAAATAGGTTGTTGGCATGCTCGCTAGGCAACTTCATCAGACAAAACAGCCCATTGGCACGATCACTAGGCACATTAGGTGAAAAAATCCATTGGCATGGTGTCTAGGCACCTTCAGTGGATAAAACAATTCGTTGACACGGTCGCTAAACACCCCCGATGAGAAAAATAGTCCATTGGCACACCTTCGGTAGGCAACACAGTTCGTTGGCACAGTCGCTAGGCACATTTGGTGGAAAAAATACCCCGATGGCATACCTTTGGTCAGTAAAATAGCCCATTGGCATGCCTTCGATGGGCAAAATAGCACGTTGGTATGGTCACTAGGCACCTTCAGTGGGAAAAATAGCCCGTTGAGATAGCTTCGCTAGGCAAAACAGTCCGTGGGAATGATCTCTAGGCAAATTCAGTGGGAAAAACAATCCATTGGATGGTCACTATGCACCTTGGATGGGCAAAATAGCCTATTGGCATGGTTGCTAGACACCTTTGTTGGGAAAAACAGCCCCTTGGCATGATAGCTAGGCACCCTCGGTGGGCAAAACAACATGTTGGCACGGTTTCTTGGCACCTTTGGTGGGCGAAATAGCCTATTGCCACGGTGGCTAGGCACCTTCAATGGGAAAAACAGTTTGTGGCACAGTCGCTACGCATCAACGGTTGGTAGAACAACCCGTTAGCATGGTCGCTAGGCACCTTCAACGGTCAAAACAACCCATTGGTCACCTTTAGTGGGAAAAATAGCTCGTTGGGCACACTCGATGGGTAAGACGGTCTATTGGCATGGTCGTTAGACACCTTCTGTGGGTAAAATAGCTCATTGGCATATTGTATAGGCCCCTTCAATGGGTAAAACAGCTCATTGGCACAATCGTTAGGTAGTTCAGCGGGCAAAACAACCTGTTGGCACGGTTGCTAGGCACCCTCGATGAGAAAAATAGCCTGTTGGCAAACTTGCTGTGGGTGAAACAATCCATTGGCACAGTCGCTAGGCACCATCAATGGGCTAAGCAATAAGTTGGCGTGGTCATCAGGCACCTTCAGTGGGATAAACAACCCATTAGGCACCTTCGGTGGGCAAAATAACTTGTTGGCATAGTGGCTAGGCACCTTCGGTGGGAAAAACAGTCCGTTGGTAACTTCAGTTAGTAAAACAGCCCGTTAGCACAGTCGCCAGGCACCTTTGGTGGAGAAAACAGAAAGTTAACTTCCTTTGGTGGGCAACACATGCTAGGCACCCTCATTGGGCAAAACAACCAGTTGGTATGTTCGCTAGGCACCTTCAATGGGCCAAATAGCCCGTTGGCACAATGGCTAGGAAACTTCAGCTAGAAAAACAACTCATTAAGCACCTTTGATGGGTTAAACAACCCATCGATAGGCCTTCGCTGTGCAAAATAGTCCGTGGGCATGGTCCCTAGGTACATTTGGTGGAAAAAAAAATTCGTTGGCACGGTGGCTAGGCACCTTTGGTGGGTAAAACAGTCCGTTGGCATGGTTGCTAGGCATAATCGGTGGCAAAACAACCCGTTGAGCACCTTCGGTGGGTAAAACAACTCGTTGGCACAGTCGCTAGTCATAATCAGTGGGTAAAATAACTCGTTGGGTACCTTCGGTGGGTAAAACAGCCTGTTGGCACGGTCACTAGGCACATTCAGTGGGCAAAATAGCTTGTTTGCAAGATCTCTAGGTACCCTCGGTGGGAAAAACAACCCATTGACATGGCCACTATACACCTTAGTTGGGCAAAATAGCCCATTGGAACGGTCGTTGGGCACCTTCGGTTGACACAGTCGCCAGACAACTTTGGTGGGAAAAGCAGCCAGTTGGTAAAACAACCCGTTGGCACGGTGGCTAGGCACCTTCGATGGGAAAAAAAGTTTGTTGGGTAACTTCAGTTGGTAAAACAGCCCGTTTGCACCGTCGCTAGGCTCCTTTGGTGGGAAAAATAGAAAGTTTGCCACCTTCAGTGGGCAAAACAACTCGTTGGAACAGTGGCTAGGCACCCTCGTTAGGCAAAAACAACCCGTTGGCATGGTCGTTAGGCACCTATGGTAGGAAAACAACCCATTGGCATAGTGGCCAGGCACCTTTGGTCGGAAAAACAGCCTGTTGGGCACCTTCGGTGGGTAAAACATCCCATTGGCAACCCTTGGCTGTGCAAAACAGTCCATTGGCACGGTCGCTACATAGATGCGGTGGAATAAACAATATGTTGGCACAACGACTATGAACCTTCGGTGGGCAAAACAATCCATTGGCACAGTCGCTAGGCACATTTGGTCGAAAAAGTGGCCCGTTGGCACACTTTCTGCCTATAAAATAACAAGTTGGTACGGTCGCTAAGCACCTTCGGTGGGAAAATAGCCCGTTGGCACACCTTTAGTAGGAAAATATAGTTCGTTGGCACATCTTCGCTATGGAAAATAGTCTATTGACACGGTCTCGAGGCATATTCAGTGAAAAAAACAATCTATTGGCACAGTGGCTAGGCACCTTCGGAGGGCAAAACAATCTATTGGCATGGTCGCTATGCACCTTGGGTGGGCAAAACAACCCATTGACATGATCGTTAGGCACCTTTGGTAGATAAAATAATTCGTCATTACGGGTGCTAGGCACCCTCGATGAGAAAAACAGTTCGTTGGCACACCTTGGGCGGGCAAAACATTCCATTGGCACAGTCGCTACGCACATTTTGTGGAAAAAATGGCCCGTTGGCACACCTTTGGTGGGCAAAACAGCCCGTTGGCACACCTTCGTTAGGTAAAATAACACACTGGTACGGTAACTAGGCACCTTTGGTGGGAAAAACAGCCCATTGACACACCATCGGTGGGAAAAATAACCTGTTGGCACACCTTCACTGGGCAAAACAGTCCATTGCCACGGTGGCTAGGTACCTTCGGTAGGCAAAACAATCCATAGGCATGGTCGCTATGCACCTTGGGTGGGCAAAACAGCCCGTTGGCACGATGGCTAGACATATTTATTAGGAAAAATAGCTCGTTAGCACAGTTGCTACGAAACTTTGGTGGGCAAAACAACCTGTTAGCATGTTCGCTAGACACCTTTAGTGGAAAAATAGTCCGTGGGCAAATCAACCTGTTGGAATGGTCGCTAGTCACCTTAGGTGGGTAACATAGCCTGTTGGCACAGTTGCCAGTCACCTTCTGTGGGAAAGCAACCCATTGGAATGGTTTGTAGTCATCTTTAGTTGGTAAAACAACCCATTGGCACGGTTGCTAGGTACCCTCTGTGGGAAAAATAGTCGATTGGACACCTTCGATGGGTAAAAAAGTCTGTTGGGCTGATCGTTAGGCATCTACAGTGGGCAAAACAGCCCGTTGGCAAGTTTGCTAGGCACATTTGGTGGAAAAAATAGCCCGATGGTGACATTCGATGGGTAAAACAGCCCGTTAGCACAGTTACTATGCAGCCTTGATGGGCAAAACACATTGGCTATACATCTTGGGTGGGAAAAACAACCTGTTGGCATGGTCGCTACGCAGTTAGGCGGGCAAAACAGCTCGTTCGCATGGTCATTAGACTCCTTTGATGGGAAAAACAGCCTATTGGTACAGTTGCTAGGAACCTTTGGTGGGCAAAACAATCCGTTGGTGTGTTCACTACACTTTTGGTGGAAAAATAGCCCGTGGGGCACCCTCGATGGGAAAACAACCCGTCGAAACGCTCGCCTAGTCTCCTTAGGTGGGAAAAATGACCCATTGGCATAGTCGCTAGTCACCTTCTGTGGGAAGACAGCCTGTTGGAACGGTTTGTAGCCATCTTCAGTTAGTAAAACAACCCGTCAGCACGGTTGCTAGGCACCCTTCATGGGAAAAACAGTCCGTTGGGCACCTTCGGTGGGTAAAAAAGCTCTTTGGCACTGTCGCTAGACATCTATGGTGAGTAAAACAGTTCGTTGGCATGTTCGCTGAGCACCTTTGGAGGAAAACCAACCCAATGGGCACATTCGGTGGGTAAAACAACCTATTGACAAGGTCACTAGGCACCTTTGGTGGGCAAAGCAGCCTGTTGGCATAGGCATTAAGCACCCTCGATCGGCAAAATAGCCCTATGGCTTGGTCGCTATAGATCTTGTGTGGGTAAAATAGCCCATTGGCAAAACAAACCGTTGGCCCGGTCGCTAGGCACCTTTTATGGGAAAAAGAGCTAGTTGTCACACTTTCGGTAGACAAAACAGTTCGTTGGCACAGTTGCTAGGCATATTTGGTGGAGAAAACAACACGTTGGGGCACCTTCGGTAGGTAAAACAACCCATTTGCATACCTTTGATGGGCAAAATAGCCCATTGGTAAGCTCGTTAGGCACCTTCGGTGGGAAAAACAGTCCGTTGGCACACCTTCGATGGTAGAAGAGTCAGTTGGCAGAGTCGCTAGGCACTATCGACAACCAAAACCACCCGTTGGGCACCTTAGGTGGGTAAAACAACCCGTTCGTATAATCGCTAGGCACCTTTGGTTAGCAAAACAACTTGTTGGCATGGTCGCTAAGTGCCTTCCGTAGGCAAAATAGTCCGTTGGCACAATCACTAGGCATAATCGGTGGAAAAAACGGTCCATTGGCATAATCGCTAGGCATCTTCAATGGGCAAAGCATCACGTTGCTAAGGTCGCTAGGCTACTTCCATGGGAAAAACTGCTAGTTAGGTACATTTGGTGGGCAAAATAGCCCGTTAGCATGATCGCTAGTCACCATCGGTGGGCAAAACAACCTATTGGGCAGCTTCGGTTGGTAAAACAACCTATTGGCACAGTCGCTAGGCACCTTTGGTGGGCAAAATAGCCTATTGGCATAGTCGTTATGCACCTTCGATGGGCAAAACAACCAGTTCACTCAGTCGCTATACACCTTGGGTGGGCAAAATAGCCTGTTGGCATGGTCGCCAGTCACCTTTGGTTGGCAAAACAACCCGTTGGCCCAGTCGCTAGGTACCTTTGATGGGAAAGAGCAAGTCAAAATAGTTAATTGCCATAGTCGCTAGGCACATTTGGTGGAGAAAAAACAACGCATTGGCGAACCTTCGGTGCACAAAACAGCCAGTTTGCATGCCTTCAATTGACAAAATAGCCCATTGGTAAGGTCGTTAGGCACCTTTGGTGGGAAAAAAGCCCGTTGGCACACCTTCGATGTGAAAAATAGTCCTTTGGCACAGTTGCTAGGCACCAACGGTAGGCAAAGGAACCTGTTGAGATGGTCGCTAGGCACCTTTGACGGGCAAAACAACGAATTGGGCACATTCGATGGGAAAAATAGTCCCTTGGCCTTGCTAGGCACCAATGGTGGACAAAACAACCTATTGACATGGTCCCTAGGCACCTTAAACGGGCAAAATAACCCATTGGGTACCCTCGGTGGGAAAAATAGCTTGTTGGGCACCCTCGATGGGTAAAACAGCCCATTAGCATGGTCGCTAGGCACCTTCAGTGAGCAAAACAGCACGTTGGCATAGTCGCTAGGCATCTTGGGTGGGCAAAACAGCCTGTTGGCACAGTTCCTAGGGAACTTCGGCTAGCAAAACAACCTATTGGTACGTTCAATAAGCACCTTTGGTGGAAAAACAGCCAATTGGGCACCTTTGGTGGGCAAAATAGCCCGTTGGCTTCGTCGCTAGGCATCTTCGATGGGTAAAACAGCCTGTTGGACACCTTCAGTGGGTAAAACAGCCCATTGGCAAGTAGTCTACTCCTCTTTAATGGCACAGTCGCTGGACAGTTTTGTTAGGGAAAACAACCAGTTGGCAAGGTTGCTAGGCACCCTCGATGAGAAAAATAGTCCGTTGGCACACCTTTAGTGGCAAAACAGTCCATTGTCACAATCGCTAGGCACATTTGGTGGAAAAATAGCCCAATGGCACACCTTCGGTGGGCAAAACTATGCGTTGGCAGACCTTCAGTGGGTAAAATAACACGTTGGTATAGTCGCTAGTCACCTTTGGTAGGAAAAATAGCCCATTGGCACACCTACACTGGGCAAAACACTTCGTTGGCACGATTTGTAGGCACATTCTATAGAAAAAAGAATCTATTGGCACGATGTCTAGGCACCTTTGGTGGGGAAAACAATCCATTGGCATGGTCGCTATACACCTTGGATGGGCAAAACAACCCATTGGCATGGTCGCTAGACACGTTTGTTAGGAAAAACAACCCGTTGGCACGATTGCTAGAAGCCTTTGGTGGATTAAACAGTCCGTTGACACGGTAGCTAGGCACCGTTACTGGGCAAAATATCCCATTGACACAATGGCAAGGCACCTTCGATGGGAAAAATAGTTCGATGGGAAAAAAAACCTATTGGCATGGTAGCTAGGCACCCTCGTTAGGCGAAACAACCCATTGGCATGGTCGCTAAGCACCTTTAGTAGGCAAAATAGCCCGTTGCAGAAAAACAGCTCGTTGGGTACCATCGATGGGTAAAACAAACCGTTGGCATACCTTCACTAGGTAAAACAACTCGTTCGCACACATTCACTGGGAAAAATAGCTCGTTCACACAGTTGCTAGGTACCCTCGGTGGGCAAAACAACCCATTGGCATAGTCACTATGCACCTTGGTTGGGCAAAGCAGCCTGTTAGTACAGTCGCTAGACACCTTCGGCTGGTATGGTCGTTAGACAACTTTGGTGGGAAAAATTGCTAGTTTGCACACCTTTGGTGGGCAAAACAGTCCATTGGCATGGTCGCTAGGCACATTCGATGGAGAAAACAATCTGTTGGCACAGTGACTAGAGACCTTCGGTGGGAAAAGCAGCCCATTGGTCGGTTGTCTTGGCCCCTTTAATGGGAAAACAACTCGTTGGCACTATCATTAGGCAATTCAATGGGCAAAAAGCCTGTTGGCACAGTTGCTAGGCACTCTCAATAAGAAAAACAGTCCATCGGCACATCATCGGTGGGCGAAACAGTCCATTGGCACAGTTGTTAAGCACCATCGATCGGCAAAACAACCTACTGGCATGGCCACCAGGCACCTTCGGTGGGATAAAAAGCCCATTAGGCAGATTTGGTAGGCAAAACAGTCCGTTGACATAGTCCTTAAGCACATTTAGTGGAAAAAATGGCCTACTGGCATACCTTTGGTGGGTAAAATAGCACGTTGGCACGGTTACTAGGCACCTTTGGTGGGAAAAACAACCTGTTGGAACATCTTCAGTGGGAAAAATAGCCCTTTGGCACACCTTCACTCGGTAAAATAGTTCTTTGGCACAATCTTTAGCCACATTCGATGGAAAAAAATCTGTTGGCATGGTGACTAGGCACCTTCGATGGGAAAAACAATTCATTGTCATGGTCGCTATGTACCTTGGGTGGGCAAAACAACCCATTGGCATGGTCGCTAGACACCTTTGTTGGGAAAAACAACCCATTGGCACAATTGCTAGGAACCTTTGGTGGGCAAGATAGCCCATTGGCACAATAGCTAGGCGCCCTCGGTGGGCAAAACAACCCATTGGCACGTTGGTAGGCACATTCGATGGGGAAAACAGTCCATTGGCATAGTTGCTAGGCACCAACAGTGGGCAAAGCAACTCGTTGACATGGTCGCTAGGCACCTTCGATAGGCAAAACAACTTATTGGGCATGTTTAATGGGAAAATAGCTTGTTTGGCACTCTCGATGGGTAAATAGACTGTTTGCATGGTCGCTAGGCACTTTCAGTGGGAAAAATAGCCCATTGGCATGATTGCTAGGCACCTTGGGTGGGCAAAACAGTCTATTGGCACAGTTCCTAGGGAACTTTGGTGGGCAAAATAGCCTGTTGGCAGGTTTGGTAAGCCTCTTTGGTGGAAAAACAGCCAGTTGGGCGCCTTTGGTGGGCAAAATAGCCAATTGGCATGGTCGGTAGGCATCTTCAGTGGGTAAAACAGCCCATTGGACACCATCGATGGGTAAAACAGCCCATTGGCAAGTTGTCTACGCCCCTTCAGTGGGAAAAACAACTCATTGGCACCATCGTTAGGCAGTTCGGTGGGTAAAATAGCTTATTGGCACAGTTGCTAGGCACCCTCGATGTGAAAAATAATCCTTTGACATACCTTCAGTGGGCGAAACAGTCCATTGGCAAAGTCACCAGGCACCATTGAAGGGCAAAAGAACCAGTTGGCATAGTCACTAGGCACCTTCGGTGGGATAAACAACCCATTGGACACCTTCAGTGGGCAAAACGGCCCGTTGGCACAGTAGCTAGGCTCATGCGTTAGGAAAAACAACCCGTTGGGTAACTTCAATTGGTAAAACAGCTTGTTGGCATGGTCACTAGGCACCTTTGGTAGGAAAAACAGAAAGTTGGCCAGCTTCAGTGGGTAAAAGAACCAGTTGGCATGGTCGCTAGGCACCCTCGTTGGGCAAAACAACCAGTTAGCATGGTCGCTAGGCACCTTTGGTGGGCAAAATGGCCCGTAAATGAAAAATAACCCACTGGGCACCTTTTGTGGGTAAAACAACCTGTTGGCACACCTTCGCTGGGCAAAATAGTCCATTGGCATGGTCCTTAGGAACATTTGGGGGAAAGAACAATCCGTTGGCACAGTGGCTAAGCGCCTTCGATGGGTAAAACAATCCATTGGGATGGTCACTACGCACTATGGGTGTGCAAAGCAGCCAATTGGCATGGTCCCTAAACACCTTTATTGGGAAAAACAACCCGTTGGCACAGTCACTAGGCACCCTCGATGAGATAAATAATCCATTGGCACACCTTTAGTGGGCAAAACTGTCCGTTGCCACAGTCGCAAGGCACATTTGGTGGAAAAATGGCCCGTGGCATACCTTCGGTAGGCAAAATAGCTTATTGACAAGCCTTTAGTGGGCAAAATAACACATTGGTATAGTCACTAGGCACCTTTGGTGGGAAAAATAGCCCGTTGGCACACCTACACTGGGCAAAACACTTCGTTGGCATGGTCTCTAGGCATATTCGGTGGAAAAAATAATTTGTTGGCACAGTGTCTAGGCACCTTCGGTGGGCAAAATAATCCATTGACATGGTCGCTATGCACCTTGGGTGGGCAAAACAGCCCGTTGGCACGATCTCTAGACACCTTTGCTAGGAAAAACAACCCATTGGCACAGTTTCTAGGAACCTTTGATGGGTAAAACATCCCATTCGCACGGTAGCTGGGCACCGTTGGTGGGCAAAATAGGCCATTGGCCCGGTCGCTAGGCACCTTCGATGGGAAAAATAGTATGTTGGGTAACTTCAGTTAGTAAAACAGCTCGTTGGCACGGTCCCTAGGCACCTTTAGTGGGAAAAACAGAAAGTTGGCTGGCTTCAGTAGGAAAAACAACTCGTTGGCATGGTCGCTAGGCATCTTTAATAGGCAAAACAGCTTGTTGGGCATCGCAACCCGTTGGAACGCCTTCACTAGGCAAAACAGTCCATTAGCACGGTCCTTACGAACATTCAATGGAAAAAACAATCTGTTGGCATGGTGGCTAGGCACCTTCGATGGGTAAAACAGTCTGTTGGCACAGTTGCTAGGCACCCTCGTTGAGAAAATAGTCTGTTGGCACATCTTTGGTGGGAAAAACAGGCACTTTTGTTACAAAAATGTCCTGCTGGCATACCTTTGGTGGGCAAAAAGCCCATTGGCAGACCTTCAGTCGGTAAAATGGCACGTTGGTATGGTCACTAGGCACCTTCGGTGGAAAAAATAGCCCGTTAGCCCACCTTGTTGGGTAAAATAGCACATTGGCATGCTCACTAGGCACCTTCAGTGATCCATTTGCATGGTCGCTATACACATTGGTTGGGCAAAACAGCCCATTGGCATGGTCCCTAGACACCTTTGCTGGGAAAAATAGCCATTTAGCATGATTTTTAGGAATGTTTGGTGCGTAAAACAGCTCGTTGGCACAATACCTAGGCACCTTTGGTGGGCAAAACAGCCCATTGGCAAGGTACCTAGGCACCTTCAGTGGGAAAAACAATCTGTTGGGTAACTTCAGTTGGTAAAACAACCCATTGGAATGGACGCTAGGCGCCTTTGGTAGGAAACGTCAAAAGTTGGCTGGCTTTGATTGGCAAAACAACCCATTGGCATAGTCGCTAGGCACCCTCATTGGGCGAAACAACCCATTGGCATGGTCGTTAGGCACCTTTGGTGGGAAAAATAGCCCGTTGGGCACCTTTAGTAGGTAAAATAGCTTGTTGACACACCTTCGGTTAGCAAAACAGTCCCTAGCATGGTCCTTACGAACATTCGGTGGAAAAAACAATTCATTGGCACGGTGGCTAGGCACCTTCGGTGGGCAAAACAGTCCGTTGACACGATCTCTAAGCACCCTCGATGAGAAAAATAATTCGCTGGCACACCTTCGGTGGGAAAAATAATCTATTGCCACAATCGCTAGGCACATTTGGTGGAAAAAATGGCCCATTGGCATACCTTTGGTGCGTAAAACTGCCTGTTAGTACAGTCACTAGGCACGTTTGGTGCAAAAAATAGCCCGTTGGCTTAACTTCGTTGGGCAAACAGCCCATTGGCACGATCGCTCTGCACATTTCGTGAAAAGAACAATCCATTGGCACGGTGCCTACGCACCTTTGGTGGGGAAAACAATCCATTGGCATGGTCTCTATGCACCTTAGGTGGAAAAACAACCTATTGGCATGGTCACTAGATACCTTTTTTGGGTAAGACACCCTATTGGCACAGTTACTAGGCACAATCGGTGGGCAAAACAACCTGTTGGGTACCTTCGGTGGGTAAAACAGCCCGTTGACACAGTCATTAGGCACCTTCGATTGGAAAAATAGCCCGTTCACACCATCGTTTGGTATTGTCAGTGGGTAAAATAGCCTATTGACATGGTCACGATGCACCTTGGTTGGGCAAAACAACCTGTTGGCATGGTTGCTAGGCACATTCGGTGGAACAAACAATTCGTTCGCACAGTGGCTAGGCACTTTCGTTAGAAAAAAAATCCATTAGCATGGTGGCTAGGCACCTTTGGCGGGGAAACAATCTATTGACATGGTTGCTAGATATGCTCGACGCGAAAATAGTCTACTGGCACACCTTCAGTGGGCGAAACAGTCCATTGGCACAGTCGTTAGGCACCATCAATGGGCAAAACAACCAGTTGACATGGTCACGAGGGACCCTCAGTGGCATAAACAGCCCATTGGGCACCTTTGGTGGGTAAAACAGCCCGTTTCCATGATGGCTAGGCACCTTTGGTGGGAAAAATAACCTATTGGGTAACTTTAGCTGCAAAAACAACCCATTGGCATGGTCGCTAGGCAACTTTGGTGAGAAAAACATAAAGGTGGGCAAAATAACTATTGGTACAGTCGCTAGGTACGTTTGTTGAGCAAAACAACCCGTTGGCATGGCCGTTAGGCATCTTCAGTGGGTGAAATAGCCTGTTGGCACAGGGGCTAGGCACCTTCGGTCAGAAAAATAACCTGTTAGCACATCTTGGCCATGAAAAACAATCCGTTGGCAAGGTCACTAGGCACATTCAGTTGAGAAAACATTATATTGGCATGGTGGCTAGGAATCTTCTATGGGAAAACGGTCCATTGGTGCAGTCGCTAGGCACCCTCGATGAGAAAAATAGTCCGTTGGCACACCTTCAGTAGGCAAAACAGTCCATTTGCATAGTCACTAGTCACATTTGGTGGAAAAAATGGCCCGTTGGCACACCTTCGGTGGGCAAAACAGCCCATTAGCACACCTTCGGTGGGTAAAATAGCACGTTGGTATGGTTGCTAGGCACCCTCGAAGAGAAAAATAGTCCATTGCCACATCTTTGGTGGGTGAAACAGTCCATTGGCACAGTGTCTAGGCACCATTGATAGGCAAAACAACCAGTTGGCATGGTCGCTAGGCACCTTCGGTGGGATAAACAACCCAGTGGGCACCTTCGGTGGGCAAAACAGCCCTTTGGCATGGTGGCTAGGCACCTTCGATGGGAAAACAGCCCCTTGGGTAACTTCAGTCAATAAAGCAGCCTATTGGCACGATTGCTAGGTACCTTTGGTAGGAAAAATAGAAAGTTGATCTCCTTTGGTGGGCAAAGCAATCCTTTGGCATGGTTGTTAGGCACCCTCATTGGGCAAAACAACCCGTTGGCATAGTCGCTAGGTACCTTTGATGGGCAAAACAACCTATTGGCACACTTTCGCCGGGTAAAATAGTCCGTTCGCACAGTCCCTTAGTACATTCAGTGAAAAAAGCAATTCACTTATAGGGTCACCATGCACCCTCGATGATAGAAATAGTACCTTGACCTACCTTTGATGGGCAAAACAGCCCGTTGCCATAGTTGCTAGGCACATTTGGTGAAAAAAATGACTTGTTGGCAAAACAGCCGGTTGACACTGTCTCTAGGCACATTCGGTAAAAAAAACAATCCGTTCACATGGTAACTAAGCACCTTCGGTGGGCAAAACAATCCATTGGCATTGTCACTATGCACCTTGGGTGGGCAAAATAGCCTATTGTCATGGTCGAAAGACGCCTTTGTTGGGTAAGACAGCCCATTGGCACCGTCACTATACATAATCGGTGGGCAGGACAACCTTGAGCGTGATATTATGTCAGCGATATTGAGATTAAATTCCTTGAGGATGTTACTTCTAAAATTTTTAAATGGATTACGGATACACACATATAGATGATAAAAAGAAAAGTAAAACTCGAAAGAGAAAAGTGAATGTACTGGTAGTTCAAATATGTGAGGAGGAAAGTACAGGGCTCAATATTGTGGTTTCTGTGATTATTTGATAAAACCCCAAATCATGGGTAAAGACAAGGAGAGATGTATTATCTTGAATCAATTGAAAGTTATGTGTAACTTTTGCAATTAGTGAGCAACAGGAAATGTGGCAAAGAGTAGGGACTCGTATATGAAAATTTCTGAATGCCTCATAGAGTGTTATTTTTGAGGATGATTTGGTTTAATCATAGTGGATGCGATGTGAATTGGAAATATTGTTCTTCGGATATACAGAGTGACTGACTAATAATTGGGAGAAAATGATTAATTGATAAGGATATAGATGGGCAATATCGAGGTTAATATCAAGAAATTATTGAGGTAGGTCAGTGAGATGAGTAACTCAATTTATGATTAATGAAGGAACAAATCGGAAATGAATAAATAGTGAGTCAAAAGCGAATACTGGAATTGCATACATAGTGAAGACTCATCCAAGGAAATTGAGAGTGGATACCTGGTGTTAATATAAGTGGATTTTAGAAATTCGAAGAGACAATTTTTGCTAATGTGAAGTGAATGACAGTCGATATTATAATCTGTGTGAATAAATTTAAGAACCATAAAGTGTATTCTGGTGAATGTGTATCTAACACAAGAAATTGTGTTTGCAAATAAATTGCAATGTGTGGAGATATTGGTATGAATGAATAGGCCTTCGAATAAGTCAAAGTGAAATTCGGGGATAATCAAAAGAATAGCGAAATAATTATTCGCGAGAGATAAGGTTAGTAGAAATTGAAACATATCATGAGATATTACAAAGGTTTGAGGAAATTTTTCAGATCGTGGAAGTGAGAATAATTACATATTAAGTGTATAAGTGGATAAGTCCTGACTGCTTGATCACATGAGATGTGGATTGTATGAATCTGAACATGGCATAGTAGGAGATCCAAAGAAAAGTATAGGTAAGTAAGTGAGAAATTTCAGAAATGTATGCGAGATGTATATTTCCCCTAGAGATTAAGATGTAATTTGTGGCAACAGTATCAAATGATTTTGTGTACCTAAGGAGAATTATCGCTTTATGAATTTGATCTTGAATTGGTTACAACATGTACTATAGTGACAATTGCTGTGAGAGTTTGAGGATTTTAATTGTATAGAGGTGTTTTATCGATCAGCAGAAATTGAGGTACCTGCTAAATTGCAAGAACTGGATGAGATTGTGTAAGTGAATAAGCCCCAATTAAGTTCGTATTGTGATGAGGCCTTGAATAGGAAAGTACGAGTCCCTATTGAATTAAAATCAGTTGTGTGTATAAAGGATCGACAGAGCCCAAATTGAGGAATTGAGAAATTTATGAATCTCATTGAGGAATTGAATCCACCTTTTGAGTGACTAGTATGTATGAAGTGATATACTGAAAAGAATCAGGGAATACACATTGAGTTGCAATGAGTCTTCATAGTGAGACCAGTGTGAAAATGATATCTTGGAGCCCAACAGAGTATAAGATTAATGTATAGTGCAAATCGACGACAAGTATAGTGCTTATCACCCTAGTGATACCGTTAGAACAGTTTATGAAGTATTAAACAATAAGAAGGGGTCATTTACCCTAAACTGTAATGAAGAGGACTGAAAAGGAATGAGGATAAGCGAAAACAAATTTGGGATACTGCCAGTGAGGGAAATGAATTTGGAATCTGAATACAGAGATTTTTGGGAAAACGAATGATTTGTGCCATAGTGTGATTAATTAGCAGTATCGGAGTGAATAAGAGATATGTAGCTGATATAAAGTGATTCATAAAGAACTATGATGATAGTAGGACTTTGATATTGTGAAAGTATTGTTATCACTCGACATGTGTATTGTTGAAGATTTGAAGTGAAAAGAGAGTAAGTGAATTTTGTTAAGAAAATAGTTATGAAAGTGTGATGTGTTTGTGTATAAGTATGAGATTGATACATTCCCCAAATGAATCAATTATGATTCTTAGAAAGAAAATGAATGAGTGGTGAACTCACATAATAAATGGATAAGTGGGAAATCAGAGATAATCTTACCCCTCGATCCGAAATGAATTTCGAGGACGAAATTCTTTTGAAGGAGGGGAGAATTGTAACATCCCGTTTCCAGAGAACGGGTCGGACCAGAGAAACGGGTCCAAGTGTGGTAAATGAATACATTTCATGCTCATGCATGTGTGAATAGTGATATGTGCATATAAGAATTTATTGTACGTGCATTCATGACAATTGTCCCGGTATAAGTGTGAATAAATGAGGAATTTTTGCAAATATGGATTGTGAGTGATAAATTGAATCGGAGAGGTTCATAGTGATTCTCTAATTTTTAGAGAATTATGGAAATTTTCTGGGAATTTTTCGGAACTGTTTCCGGACCCGGAAAATTTCTAAGTGACTGATAGGGGTCAATCAGTGGAAAATTTGTGGTCCAATGGCAATGGAAATTTAGACATAAGCATTTTGGAATTTTTGGAATGAGCCATTGGAAGTTGGAGTGAAATTGAAGTGAATTGAGAAAAAAATTAAATAACCAATAGGAAAGTGACATTTGTCACATATTAATGAGTATAAAACTCATTCTTTTAAGAGTCTTCCACGACTCTTCTCTTAAGCTTCTTGTACCTTCGGTTGTAAAGAATAAAAAGTGAGTTAGACATGAGATTTCTCTCATCCGAAGGTGTGTCTTCTTGATTGATTCTTTGGAGAGCTTGGTTGCTTTCTTCACTTGTATATCTCCATACACTTTACCATCTCCTCTTAAAGTCACCATACCAAGCTCAAATTCTCACCTTTCACCATGAGTGATAGTGATGCCGTGAGTGAGAAGAAAAAAGAGAGAAATTGTGAGAGTTGGAGATTTGGAAGATTAAGAGTATAATTGGTAAGTTATCTTCTTCCATGTGTTCAATTGATCATTTTATGCATAAATTGTGTCATGCCATGCATGAATTTCATGAACCTAGGTCTTGAATGATTTGGGCATATGTGTGTTAGAAGATGGATGATTAGTG
>JANZXP010099946.1:0-20393 GCA_027576715.1 Erythroxylum flavicans
AAATTGGAAACGTTTTGTAAATGAAATTGATTAAAGTGTTTTAATAATTGTGATTTTGAGTTTTATGAAATAAAAGTTTAGGCCCAAATTTGATTATTGATTTCCGCATACGTTAGTGCAAAAAATGTAAAAAAAATTATACCGAGTTTCAAGTGTTTGATTATTTTAGCATGCCACCCTTATGGGGTATGCACTCAGACATCACTCAGGATGTCAGGTATGTGTCTTGCGAGAGTGGGGTGCTACAATTTAGTATCAAAGCCCAAATTTAATATCTTACATGGGCATTTTTCAAAATATATGTCAATGTACATGCATTTTAGACACGTCATAGCATGCAATGGCAACTGATCCCTAGTCTGAATTATATATACACGAGTCACATGCATAAGCATTCATTAAAAATTGAATTGTAAGAAGTAACGAGAGCATTGATGATTTGTCAGAAAGTGAGAAAATGGAATTTTGCGGATATCTAGAAACAAAAATAGTATATGGTTTGAAAAGGTTCAGAGCATTTATAATTATGGTTGTATCATCGAGTATGATATCAGAATTGTGCTTTGGTGTGTATATCTTTGAATTGATATTGGTGTGAATATATATTTTGTGGATTAACTAAGAGAGGTAGAGATATGAGTATAAATGACAAGAATTAAAGAGTAAAAGTAGGGTTAAAAGAAAACCAAATTCTTTCTATAACCTAGAGAGGTTGAAATTTGACTTGAAATGATTATTTGATTAATGTGATAAGAGTTATGATTTAGCGTAAAAATATGTCAGTAAAAATGAGATCAAAGCTTCATGATGACTGAGCTTCTATAATCCTGAATTGATTGACAATATACATATGTAAGACGTAAATTGGAAGATGAGATGAATGATAACGGGATAAGTAAAAGTCCCCAAGGTTAAGTTAAATTGTTATTGTGAATGTATATTGGATAATGTGATTACCTTGATATATAATGTCATCAAGCACATATGTATCATATACTTGGATAAGAGATAGCGATCCATGATTTATTGAATGCTTTTAAGTTTCTATTCCCCATAATTAGAATTATAAGATGAATCAGAGTAACGCATGAAAGCATTTAAGATGATCAATTGCGGATAGATTGAGAGTGTAAATGAAGTTAATATGTGTGATAGATTTGAGGAAAAAGAAAAAAGGAATGATCATGGTATAGTCCCCTACAATCGTGGCTGAGATTAATTGGTTTTATCATAATAGTGGCAGAGTCCCCACGATCGTGGCTAGATCCACGAGTTTGATAGGAGCAAAAGGAGAAATGTTGTCTTGAATCAATTAAGATTAAGGTATCCTTAGCATAAGTTATTAATTGGTGAATTTTCAGAAACACATCTCTAGATAATATGTAATGATCTTGATGATAAGTACCAAAGCATTAGAGTAAATGGATGTGCATATTGCTCCACAGAGCTTTATTATAACGAGTATTTTAACCATATAAAGTATGGTAGAAATTGATCTGATTGAGATGTTATGAATAGTCGAAATCGATTTTTATGAGGAATTAAGAATAACTGTATAGTTGATTGATAAAGATTTCGTGAACAGTATAGATGATAATAGCAAGAAATCTTCTTTATAAGTAGACTTCCACCGAATGAGGTTAAGTAGACTAGATGGTTTAATTCTAAGAAGAATGACTACTGGATGAATTAGAAGAGAATATTGGAGTTTCATTTCTAATTGAGGCTCAAACATAAGGAGTCGAATATGCTACTAACAGTGCAAGCATTCTGTTTGATGTAAAGTATCCAACTATATGATTGGATTCTTTAATTTAAAGTAACACTAAGTCCACACTATAATCCATATAAATATGTTATGAAGATGCAAGTTCGAGATGATAGTTATGTTCAGGAAATTGAGACGTGTGAATAAATTGAAATTTGTGAAGAAACTAGTAAGAATGGTCTGACATTTAAATTATTCGATGAGAAATTAGGGGAAATCGAATGAAAGGAGAAAATTATTCGAGAAAGGAAGTCAATTTGGAGACTGAGAAAAATATGAGAGATCATTACCCCAATTAAGGAATTAGCTACTCAAAGATTTCAAGGACTGAATATGGGTGCATTGAGTCTTAGTGATATCTATTGGGTTGACAAATGTCCCTATCAGTATTCATCATATAATGAATAAAGTGTTCTAACCTTGCTTGGATCGATTAATAACAGTGATCATAAGATGATAATTGAGTATAATCGAAAAGTTGAAAGGAATATTTTCAATAATTAGAGGTAAATCTTATATATCATGAAAGAGAAAAAAAATATATGCCAAAGTCAATAAGAGAAAAATTCAACTTAATCAAGTAACATGTTGGGTCGTATAGTATTTGGATAGGGCATATAGCTAAACTCAAAAAGGGAAACAGAGGTGATGATGAAATCAGAAACTCCTAGGAATATATATGAGATTTGGAGTTTTCTATAACTAGCTATATATTGGATAATACCAGAGGTTATTGAAGAGTTTTTCCTTATCTTAACCCATTGATAAAATTTTTGAGGAAAAAAATGTGTTGATCATATGGATTGATGAATGTAAAAAATAATTTTGAGGAATTATAATACCGATGTTAATTATATTGTTTGGATTTGGAGATTTTATAGTATATAATGATGTTTCACACCAGATATTAAGATGCAATATGTTGCAGCATAATAAAGTGATTTTGTATGCATAGAGACTATTGAAGTCTCATGAGTTTATTAATTAATACATGATTTGGAATGTGCTACAATAGTAATTGCTTTGCGAGCTTGGAGACATTATGATATACAAATAAGTATTTCCCAGTAAAGCTAGTGTGGTAATCTAATGCATTGAAACTAGCAGTGTAGAACAAATTCAGAAATAGAGGTTACCAAATCTAGTGCAATGAAGAGCCTAGAATGATTGAATTGAAATTGGGGAAAAACAAAGTGTTATTAGCTCCATAAAAATTAAGACTAGTTTTGAATGTTAAGTGAGGATTCAAAATTTGTGAATCTTATTGAAGAGTCGGACATGAATCCAAATTTTGATTTGAATTAAAAAAAGATATTATGTGGTTGTAGAAAAAAGTATGTGTACCCAATAAAGATTATTGAGCAAAGAGATTATAAGAGAAAGCACAAATAGCAACATATGCTATACATTTTAATAGGAGTACGCGGAAGCAGTATTTAGTGGCCAAGAATGAAGAAGCAAGTGACTAAATGTGTAACTGAATGATTGATTTGCCAATAGTCGAACTTACATTTTTGAAGCTCCTAGGGGCATGAGATCAATATAATGTTTTGATTGAATCCGATTATGAAAATCATTATCATAGTGGTATCGGTAGGACACGGTATAAGGCGTTATATGATATGATAAGTTGTCTGCCCTTATAATGAGATGGAAAGTGTCTAAAAACGGTGGAAGGCTAGAATTGATTCGAGATGTTATTGACAAGTGAAAGGAATCTGTAATAGAAATTAAGTGATCCAAGAAAGATAAACGGGTTAGGTGGATAAACACTGAAGTTCTGGAATATAGAGAGTTAGATAAAGTGTTTATAAAAGTATCACCTTGACAAGCTGTGCTAAAGTTTGTTAAAAAGGATAGCTCAGCCCAAATTGTATTGGTCCATATGAAGTTATTGAGAGCGTAGGACCATTGACTTAAGTTTGTCTTACCAACAAGATATATTGGACCCACATTGTGTTACACGAGTATATATAGGAGATATTGGTATGATCTAATAGATGAATTATTGGCATAAGAAGTGAAACTTGCAAGTAATAAGAGCTATACTGAGGAATCAGTTAAGAGAGAAGATATCTAAAAGACTGACTGCTTCCATGGACTATAGTCAATTGGAAGAAATTATTCAAGTGATAAAGTTACATGGAAAATGAAAGAGATTATAAGAAAAACATTGGAATTTAAAGACATATACATTGAAATTTGGGAGTCAATTGGATTACAAATGGACTAGTTATTAAAAGGGCTATGGAGGGACTATAGAAAAAGTGACATGTGGCAAGTGACAAGTGTCACTTGCCACACCACTTGTTTTAATATACGAAATCCATTAAGTGAAAGACCACATTATGGTCTTTCACTTGTCTTTTACGAGACATGCTTCATTTCTCCATCTTCTTCTTTTCTTCATCTTATTCATGTGCTCTCTTTTTTTTTTAACTTATGACACCTCACTCTCACCTTCATAATGTTGCCTTTTGTCTAACTTTTTCACTTTGCTTCTTCAAGATTTATTGTCTTCTCCATATTGTTATTAAAAGACCCAACTTATTCCACCTGAAAAGGGTGATGATCGTATATGTTGGAGGAGCTAGGGTTTGATAGTGATTGAAGAAGCTTTGGGTTAATCAAGCAAGTTGGGTTTTAATCTTTGTGGGTAGTGTTAAATAAAGCATTTTAATGTGTAATTTGGGAATAATGATCACGATAGTATAGTTAAATATGTTGGGCGTGAATGAGGACAAATCTGGGTATATTCATATCTTGCCTTGATTTGTATGATAATTAATGATTCATAAATTGATGTAGAGATGGGTTAGAGTTTGAATGAGTCCTAAAATGGGGTTTAATTGAAGAATAAATGGCGTGGATATAAGTTAGAAGTGATAGTCTAAGCTAAAGAGATGAATTAGGAAGAAATTGTCGATGAAGTGTGCTGGAAATGTGTTAGATGTAGTGCTTCTACTGAACATGCATCGGTTTGTTTAACATATCTTGACCTACAGATATTTAAATAGGATGATTATTGATTTATATTAAACTAGAGACGAAGGGATACGATTTTCTTGAAAAAATCGAGTTTGAATTCTGTCTCTAAGACTTCTGAAAATTGTCTTAAAGTTGAGTTTCAGATTTTATCTTTGTTTCTGAAAAGTATGGAGGAAATTGTATATAACTTTAAAAATACTGAGCCAAATCATATGAACATAGTTTCTTTAGAATATTAAGACATATATGAACAATGTTTTAGAAGGAGACTTTGCCAAAAAACCTCATTTGCTTGGTGTAAAATGGAAGTGAAGTTCGGGACAAAAAAATAGAAGATAGAAGAAGGGGTGCGTTGGCCAGAAGCTGGTCGCGATCATGACGCGTCGCGACGCAACTCTGCATTGGCAACCACTCGCGATTGTGACATCTTACCTGATTGTTTGAATAGCTGGGGGTATTGTCTACTGATATGCTCCTCCGTTTTCCACGTTGCTTCCTCAGTTGAGTGATTCCTCCAAAGGACTTTCACCAATGGAATGACTCGGTTCCTTAATTGCTTGATCTGAGATCCCACTATCTTAATCGGCTCTTCAACATAACTCAAGTTACTAGCAACCTCAATCTCTTGAGCCAGTATCACATGTGTTGGATTTGATCGGTATCTTCAAAACATACTCATATGAAATACGTTATGCAACTGAGACATCTCATTAGGCAAAGCTAACTTGTATGCCAAAGGTCCTATCCTCTCAATAATCTCATAGGGACCAATGTACCTAGGGCTCAACTTGCTTTTTTTACCGAATCTCAATACTCCTTTCCAAGGTGACACTCTCAAAAACACTCTGTCTCCCACACTGTATTCCATGTCCCTTCGATGATGATTCGCATAACTCTTCTGTCTATCTTGAGCTGCTTTAATTCAGCTTTGGATCAATTTCACCTTGTCTATAGTGTCTTGTATCAATTCTGGGCCTTCAACCATTCTCAAGCCCTCTTCATCCCAATATGAAGGCAATCGACACTTTCTTCTATACAATGCCTTATATGGTGCCATTCCGATTCTATTGTGATAATGATTATTATAAGCAAACTCTATCAGTGCTATATATTGATCCCAAGCTCCTTGAAACTCCAATACACATGGTCTAAGCATATCCTCAATAGTCTTGATTGTTCTCTCACTCTATCCATCTGTTTAAGGATAAAATACAGTACTGAAGTTCAACTTTATGCCCAAAGCCAACTGCAAACTCTTCTAGAATCTCGAAGTGAATTTTGGATCCCTGTTCGATATGATGGACACTGGAACCCAATGCAGTCTAACCACCTCATTCATATATCTCCAGGCCAATTGATCTAGTGAGTTATTCTCTCTCACTGGTAAGAAATGGGCCGACTTAGTCAATCAGTCCACTACAACCCATATAGCATCATTCTATCTTGGAGTTTTAGGCAATCCCATAATGAAGTCCATGGTAATTCGTTCCCATTTCCACTCCGGAACAGGCAACGAATGTAGCTTCCTTACTGGAGCCTGATGCCTAGCCTTAACCTGATGGCATGTCATACACTTAGAAACATACTCCGCCACTTGCTTCTTCATTCCGGCCCACCAGAAATGCTGCTTTAGCGTGTTATACATCTTGGTGCATACCATAGGTGGCCATATGAGCGTTCTCTAGAATTTCTTTCCTCAGATCATCCACATTTGTCACACACATAGCCTCTGCTTCAACCACAATGTCTCATCCCTCAACTCGAACTTGAAATCCAGACTCATCTTCACTTTCTCTATAAGCTTCAACATATTAGGATCTTTACTCTGGACTTTTCTAATTTTATCTTGTAACATCGGTCTCAACTTTAGTGTAGCGATCAATGCTTCATCTTGCTCCAGATTTAATTCCATATTCAGAGCTCCCAAATGAATCAAGTTTGGTAACCTCGATAACTGAATCTGAGCAGCACTGGTGTTAGACTTCCTACTCAAAGCATCAAACACTACATTAGCTTTCCCTGGGTGGTACTCAATCTTATAGTTATAATCCTTTAATAACTTAATCCATCTTTTTTGTCTCATGTTCAACTCCTTCTGACTCAACAGATACTTCAAACTCTTATAATCTGTATAAATCTGGAATGTCTCTCCATATAGATAGTGTCTATATATCTTTAAAGCAAAGACAACTGCAGCAAGCTCTAGATCATGTACCAGATAGTTAATCTCGTGAGACCTTAATTGTCTTGATGCATAGGCGATCACCTTGCCATAATGCATCAATTCACATCCTAATCCTTGATGCGAAGCATCCCTATATACCACATATCCTCCAGTCCTTGATGGAATAGTCAACACTGGTGCTGTGGTCAACTGATGCTTCATCTCCTCAAAGCTCTTCTGGCATTCCTCATTCCATCTGAATACCACATTCTTCCTCAGAAGTTTTGTCAAAGGGGCTGAGTTAAAGAAAAACCCTCGATAAATCTCTGGTAATATCCGGCTAATCTTAGGGAGCTTCAAATTTCTGATACATTTCTCGGAGCTTCCCAATTCATCACTGGCTCTATCTTCTTTGGATCTACCTGTATGCCTTGTCCAGCCATTATATGTCCCAGAAATACCACTTGATCTAGCCAAAATTCAAACTTATTGAATTTGGCATGCAACTATTTCTCTCTCATAATCTGCAGTATTACTCTCAAATGTCTTGTATGCTCTTCTCTATATTTTGAATACACCAAAATATCATCAATAAATACTATCACACAAAGAGGTCCAGGTAGGGCTAAAACACCTTATTCATCAAGGCTATAAATGCTACCGGGGTATTAGTTAACCCAAACGGCATTATTAAAAACTTGAAGTGCCCGTACTTGTTCCTGAATGCACTTTTAGGTACATCAACCTTTGCTATCTTCAACTGATAATACCTCGATCTCAAATCTAGCTTAGTGAATACCTAAGCTCCCTGTAACTGATCAAGCAAATCATCAATTATAGGCAACAGGTACTTATTCTTCATTGTCACTCGATTTAGTTGCCTATAATCGATGCATAACCTCAAAGTCCCATCTTTCTTCTTTATAAACAACATTAGAGCTCCCCAAGATGAAACACTGGGCCTAATGAAACCCTTTTCCGGCAACTCCTGTAGTTGAGCCTTCAACTCCTTTAGTTCCTTAGGTGCCATCCTATATGGAGGATTAGATATAGGAGCAGCACCTAGAACTAAATCAATCGTAAGCTCCGTTTTCTGATCTAAAGATAAACTAGATACCTCAACAGGAAACACATATGGGAGTTTCCTAACCACAGGAATTTCCTGCACATTCTACTCAACTTGAGTATTAATGACGTGGGCCAGATGAGCCTCATATCCACCTTGCATCATCCTTAATGCACTCATAAATGATATCAACTTGACTGGCACTACTTGACTAATTCCTCTAAAAGCTGCTCTCGGCTGATTAGGAGATTCTAATACTACCTCCTTAGTATAGCAGTTCATGATAACCCTATGAGCAGTGAGCCAATCCATGCCTAGGATAATATATATCTCTCTCAGCTGTAGTACAATCAAGTTTGCCTCCAATTTTGCTTTATCAATCTGAATCAAGCATCTCTTGTAAACCTCTCCTATAACTGTAGTAATACCTATCGGTGTACTCACCTCTAACCCATGTTGTAATAACTCTCTATCACAAAGTAGCCTAGATGCCAGATGCGTTGCGATAAACGAATGAGTAGATCCTGGATCTAACAATGTAAATGTTTTATGATTACAAATAAGTAGCGTACCTGCAACGACATCTGGAGAGTCCTGAGCCTCCTGCCTAGTCCTGGCATACACTTGGGTTTAGGACTGCAATCGGTTGCTTTGTACCTCAGTCCTGACAAAAGGACTCCCAGAGCTCAACCTGCCTTTGCCATAGCTTCTCTGTCCAGTCCCATTGCCTCGACTCTGCTGGATTGTAGCTTCACTCCCATATTTCCCACTCATACTAGACTGAGTTCCTCCAGTAGTAGGACAATCTCTAATCTGGTGGTCAAAGGAGCTACATCTAAGGCAAGCTCCAAACAATCTCTAGCATTTACCACTGTGCCTCTTCCTACAGTGCTTACAAGGGGGTAACTGACTCTGCGCTATACATCTTCCACTACCAAATTGTACAATGTCTAAAGCTTGACTATCTCGATCCAGTCAGTGGTCTGAAAGTTTAGTTCTGGAACTTACTGAATCTTGTGCCAGAATCACTCTCAATCTCACTGGACCTCTTCAATCTGGACCCTTACCCAGACTCTGCTTGTCCCTCTCTCAGTAGCTGCTTAATTCTGATCAAAGTAGCTCTCAACTCAGTGAAACTACTCAGGTTGGAGATTGCTAGTCTTGTCCTGATCTCCATGTTTAACCCATCTTTAAATTTTCTACACATATCTTCTTCGATAGGAATCAAAGCAGTAACATATCCCATCAACTCATTGAACCAGATCTCATACTCTGCCACTAACATCCTATTCTGCTTCAGATCCAGGAACTCTTTCATCTTCCTATCCAAGTAAATCTTAGGCATGTAGTTCTCCTTAAACCCTTAGGAAGCCTTCCCACTTTAGGTTGCAAGGACTGGTGGTACTACCTGGAACAGTCTTCTACCATTAGTAAGCTGGGCCTTATAGTAAAGACACTACATAGTCAAACTTCTCATCCAACTCGCAGTCTATTTGATCGAAAACTCTCTCCGTCCTCTTTAGCCATTCCTCGGCCTCCGCAGGGTTTATACTTCTGTAGAAGTCCATAGCCCCCTACTTCTGTAACCTATCTTACCTCCTCTCCCTTCTCTCGGGAACTCTAGGAGACATTTCCTCAGGTCAAGGTACCGAAGACTCTCTACTGGCTCCTACAAATCCTAGATCAGCTGATTGCCCCACTTGATCACCTATGACGGATGACCTATAATAAACAATAACTTCAATCATTATTAACATTTCTTATGATATTTCATGCTTAAATTCCTATATGTCCCTATGGATCCCAAACCATGCTTTGATACCATCCAATGTAGTGCTCCGTTATCATATGGTATATACCGAAACTCCCTGAGGACATTCCAAAACATAACCTATGTTAATGGTGTGCTACGTTCAATCTCAACATTTACTTAACATGGCATCATCATTCTTTATTTTCTTATAAGACATCATAGGAAAACACCATATTTTAAAACCCAAAATTTTCCCCATTTCATTTCATGAATCCTAACGTATTTACATTGTAGCTTTTAAACACCCATACATGTATATTATCATAACCTAATACAAAATATGCTACATGAAAGAGGAAATTACACAAAAATTCTATCTAATCTTTCCAATCCCAGTTGACCAACCTTTGAGCCATTTCTTCTTCTTCCCAAAAGTACAAGACTATGCTTCTTGTAACGTCTCTCAGTAACTAAAGTCCTCTCTCTCAGTCCTGAAAAATCAACGTTGCAATTTTGGTGTGTTTTACGAACTCAATGAGGTAACCATCATCGATGGCTCACTTAATTCATGCAACACATCACACATGTAACATATATTTTACATCTTTGCATTTTGCATAAATTATCACATATCACATTCTTACTAAAAGGTAAGACAATTTTGCATTTCAAACAATCAAACATACTCATTAAAATGTGCTCACGTGACTCTTTTCCAATTATTACGTTGTTGTGACCGAGTGCCTAAACTATCCCGTATCTGTTGTGGTTATTGAGCTCCTTTATACTGTCCCTTATCTGTCGGGGATATAAGGCTCATTTTACATAGTGAGCCTTTGGCTCTTAATCACATTTGGAGCTTTAAGCTTGTTTTCAGTGGCTACTCAGGTTATAACTCTCATTACTTGATCATGCATTCATATATGGAATGCATCTTTCATAATCAATCAATCATGTCAAGAAGCATTTAGTTTGTCACATTCACATACAAGTAGCACTTCAATATCACATTTATGAATCAAGTCTCGGACCTTCATTTTCCGGCATCAACATAATCAAATCACACTTATATCATTATTCAAAACATATTCTAAAGCAAACAATTAATTACGTGAAATCATCTAGGTTACTCATCGATTGCTCTCAAAGCTATTGCCTCGAAGTTCTGGCAACATCTGGATGTTGACATTTCAATTGCTCCTCTATATCAAGCAATGAACAATATCACACTTTTGCACAATTATAAGTGTTTGTTAATGCACATGTATGTATACAAAATATGCACAATAAATGCTCATGAAAATCCTGGGTATCACTATATTATTCTCGTCATGTAAACATTCATATTTCCAAACTCACATAAATATCATTTATACTAATGGTTTATACCTCAATAAAACCATTAAAATTGAAATTCATAATTCCAGGGTTAATTCAGATTTTTCCTATAATAACTTTCTAGTCAACTTTCCATGTTCTTTTGACCACAAAAATAAAGTTATTTGAGGATACTTTCTTCTAAAAATTTGTTCTTCTATCTCTTAATTTTATAATGACAATAAGATCATTCAATTTGGTTTAGTATTCTTTAGGTTATGCTCAAAATACTACATACTGAGCACATTTGAAACTTTGGCTTGTACATGATCATGCCATCAAATTGTACAACTCATATCTCTCAATTCCCATATTCAAAAATTATGAACTGTATATCGGTTGAATGATAAAAGAATAAAATACAACTTTTGTGAAGAAACATTTGTCTAATTCAGCATCTATCAATATAGTGTATTCAATATCAAAAAGACATGATTTCTGTCTCGGGTAATACTATAGCCTTAGTCAAAACTCAAATTCAAGCCAGATTTTGAAATTATTGAAGATTGAATTAAAATTCAATTTCTTCAGAAACATTGTAGCCATATATCTCTAGTTTACTTAAAATCAAAAAGCATCCCAATTGGATAACTACAACTTAAGAGATCATCCAAAAACTGAAGCATGTTCAATAAAAACCAAATCACTCGCTTAAGCCTCTCGAGTCGTGGTCCATCTGGGCAAAAGTCACCAGCGTGACTTTTCTCTCTCACTCCCATGACCGAGTGATGAAGCATAGAGTCACGGGTGTGACTTTGTTTCTCACGCCTGTGAGAATGCGATGGTGTCACGACTCCTAATCAATAAAAGCTGAAGAATAAGTTCTGAAAAATTTAAAACAGAGCATATGTAAACCTTAACTCTCATGAATTTTTGAACTCTTCACATACATATTTTCATGGATCTTTCAACTCCAAAAATGATTCTATTGCTATCTCATAACATCTAAATCCTCAAAACATGTAATCAAAATTAGTGAACATGTTACAGTTACATTTTCCAGCACTCATCTTGCAATTTTTCTAGATTTTACACCTACACAACTTGTACAAAGATCACTTTTCCTACTTCGTTACTCTTTATTCTTAACTCAATATCATTCAGAAACCAATCCATGAACTATTTTTGATCATTTACTCAAAACAAAACATGTACATATACCATTCATTAACAATTTTCTGTACTCATCCTAACACCATTATGAAGATCATTCTACCTCTAAAACATCTCAAAAAATCATTTCCGTACTACCTTATAACATATCAACCATCAAAACTGAAAAATCAATAAGTCCACATTTTCATACTATATTCACGGTGAACATGAAAAATGTCTATTTTTCTTATGATTATGAAATGTCAACAAATCACCATTTTTGTTTCATAATCCAACAACTCTAAAGGATTAACAAGATACTTACTTGATAAAACTCCAAAATCTTCAACAATCTCAAGAAACCCTAATTCTTCATGCAACCACGTACATCATCTTGAAGGTGGTTTAGGTTAGGTTTTTCTCGAGGCAAAAGAAATGGATAACAAGTAAGAGTAGAAAGGTAGATGAAAATAAGATGAAACTTTGGTGAAGGTTTAGCGAATCAAAAAGCAATGAAGAGAAGGTTTGAAAAATGAGAGCTGCGAAGAAGAGAACTAAGTTATGAACAACATTAACTTAGTTAAGTTTAAAAAGGAATGTGACTAAGTCTTTCTAACTTAATCAAATAATATAACAAAACTAAATAAGTGACACTTGTCACTTATCCAACCTCTAAGGCTTTAACTAGTTTTTTTTTTAAAAACCAATCTAGTCATCTTCAAATTTTACTCCAAAAGTCTCCAAAATTTTCAATGTCATTTTCTTCATAATTCCCACACCTGTCTTCAATATCAAAAATTCTTATTTCTATTTCCATTCATCAATTTACTCGCCAATTGTCATTTTTTTCCTTGTTCAGTAATACTCAACATTTTCGAAAATTTTTCCTAAAATTCACCAAAAATTCTAAATCACTCAATACACTCTCCAAATCAATTTTCAATACAAATAAACCACAATTCTAAATAAAATCACATTTATAACAATTATACCTGGAATGTCAACGAATGCACGTAAAATTATTTTCATGCGCAAAACTCAATAATCAAGTGTATGTGCATGTCATATTATGCATGAGCATGAAATGCACTTTCTAATTTTTTAATAATCTCTCATATAATCTATTCTAGTTCTCAACATGGGTAACGGGATGTTACAATTAATCCTTGCAAACTTCGGCAATATCCAAGAAACTTATCTCTTGTAACTAAGTTAGTTCGGATAATTTTGGTAGCTTAGAAGCATATCAAACATAAGCATTCTTATTTGTTTGTATTATGCTACTGTTGTGACCATTGAAATGCAATGAAAGCAATGTACACACGCTATTTGTTTGAAAAATGAACGAAAGAGTTTATGAAATTTCCTTTGTACATGTTCAAATTTTCTACTCTGTTAGGTTGTTAATTTCGATTAGGAATAAAATTGTGAGTTGTTTGATGGCTTTTGGATAGATTGATCTTAAATAAATGGTTGTGTTGGGAGTCTATAATGTTAGGAGTTTTGTATGTATGACTTGTGCTTGTTGGATTCAGGTCTTTCAGTTTTATGAAAATGTATTATAGGCAGTACAGAAAAAGGGGGACAAAAAGTGTGTCCTGACTTCCACAAATAAACTGCATTGATGTAGGTAGAATTAGACAAAGTTGTTTTTATAAAAGTTGGAACTTAGTCTCTTAGCTTTCCAATGACATAAATTTTGTAATTTTTAGACATCAGAATTGAGAGACATAAGCTTTACAAGTGTCTGTGTGCATTAGGGGTGCACGATCATACACATGCACGATCGTGACCGTCCCCTTATTTAATAGGGTTACATGGTCTTGCATATGCACGATCGTGTTTGACCCTCATTTTAAAACTAAGTGTATGATCGTGCATAGCCCTTCATGCACAATCGTGCGCAAGCACGATCCCGAGCATCTTTCCCCCATTGAGAAGCACGGTCGTGACTTCTGTTGCACGTTCATGACCTTTTAAATAACGACCATGACTTTTTCCTTTTTATTATTATTAATACCCTTTATTGAGTCACTACTGTGACTTCATTTATTATTAAAGGTTCATTTATTTGTTTTACTCCCAACCATGACTTCTTTTATTATTAGAAGTTAAATGTGACTTTTTTTTAGTCACCAAAACCTAACGTACTATCACTAGGAAATATTATAACTCAGACCCGAGCTAAATATCTTTAGTATCAGAGCCCACGATTTTCAAGGATTCCTAGGCTTAGAATATTTTATATCATGGATTATTATTATGTGTGATAAATTGTTTGCATTGTTGAGTTAATTGTTTGCAATGTTGAATTGATGGATTGCATTGAGTGACATGCATATCAAGCATACATGTAGGAAATAAGATTAAAATGAAATGTAACCTAATTGTTAATATGTAAATTGATGGAGTAAAATGCCACCTCGTAGAAGGACACGAGGAGTTTTGCAAGGATATGCTGCACCTAATTCTCCACCAAGAGAGGATGGTACTATCAAGAGCCCCAACGATTACTGAGGCGACCGTAGGGTAGGATAATGAGCCCTTTCGACCACAAATGCTCGAGTCATCTCTTCCTCCTGAGTAAGTGCCTAATCCTTTTGATCCTAGACTGTTCCAAGCCTTTGCTCAGGCTTTTATCCAGGCTATGGGCCAGATGCCATCAAATTCTACCCCAACCCTAGCTAAGAAAGAGAGACAATTTGATAAGCTAAGGAGGTATGGCACAGTAGACTTTTATGGAATAAGCGATCGAGAGGAAGCTGAAACTTGGTTGAGGAAGACATAAAGAATATTGGAACAGATGGACTATGAGGATGATGAAAGGGTAGTGTATGTTGCAAGTCTGCCACAGGGAGATGCCTTGCATTGGTGGGAAAGTATACCAGGAAGTCAGATAAAACCACCAGCGTTGACATAGAAAGATTTCCAAACTATTTATAGGAAGAAATATTTATCTGAGCTATATATCTAGCAGAAGAATAGGGAGTTTCTGAGTCTCACCCAGAGGGATATAACGGTGAGTGAATATGAGTGCAGATTTACACAATTATCCCAATACGTAGCTAAGATGGTTATGAGCAAAGCGACTAAGTGCCGAAGGTGTAAAGCGAGATTGCATTTGGCCATCAGAGAAAAAGTGGTGGCGCAAAATTTCTGTGACTTCCAACAATTGGTAGAAGTTGGTTTAAGGGTTGAGAATGTGGAAAATATAAAGAGTGCAGTAAATAGAAAGAGGAAAGGAAGAGAACAGCTCAGAAGGGGATGTAGTGCTCCTATGCCAAAAAGGAGTGCTAGGACTTTCCCCACACCGTTTGAGGATAGGAGAAGCGGTGCAAGTAGGCCCAAACTGACGAGAACCATGTCTCATCAAGCCTCAACTGTTGGAGGCAATAGAAGAGGAGAGGGGGATAGACCATTCATTCCCAAATGTGATCATTGTGGAAAATTCCATAAAAGGGAATGCTATAAGCTGACTGGAGCTTGTTTCAATTGTGGAGAAAAAGGACACATTTCTAGAGAGTGTCTGTAATATGCCAGATATGAGGGAACTCAGTAAGCTCTAAAAGGGTTGATATTGTGGGAGTCGAGTCTGCAATTAAAGTGGTAAGTTCTAGTGCAGCTAAGAAAGTGATTCCTCTAAGAAGACCGAGGGGGCAAGCACCAGCTAGGGTATTTGCAATGATGAGAGAGGAAGCAGAAGCAGCTCCAGAGGTTATGACTGGTGTGGTTAAAGTATTTAATGATGATATTATTATTTTGATTGATTCGAGGTCTACCCACTCATTTATTTCAAGTATGATTGGCATGGTAGAAATTTGAGTCCATTAGATAGTCCTTTGATGGTTAGTACCCTGATTGGCCAATATAACATTATTAGTCATGTTTATTAAGAGTGCAAAGTATACATTGGTGAAGTAAAATTAGTTGTGGAGTTAATACCATTGAAGATGAAGGGATTAGATGTGATTTTGGGCATGTATACTTTAGAAAAATATAATTTCAATTTAAATTGCAAACAGAAGACAGTAGAGTTTGAGTTAGACAAAGGTGAAAAGGTGATGTTTGTGGGAGACAGGAAAGCAAGCCCACCCAGACTTATTTCAGCTTTGACTGGAGAGAAAATGATGAGGAAAGGATGTGAAGCATTCTTGGCTTATGTGATAGACACGAAGGTAAATGGAGGAAAATTAGAAGATATTCATGTGGTTAGGGAATTTCTAAAAGTTTTTCCAGAGGAATTACTAAGACTACCACAGCCTAAAGAGATTGAGTTCACCTTAGAGCTTTTTTCAGGTACTGCACCAATATCAATTCCACCTTATAGAATGGCTGCGGCAGAATTGAAGGAGCTTAAAGAGCAGTTAGAAGAGCTGTTGGAGAAAGGTTTTATTAGGCCTAGCTCTTCACTTTAGGGAGCTCTGGTTCTTTTTATGAAGAAGAAAGATAGGTCGTTGAGGATGTGTGTGGACTACAGGAAGCTCAGTCATGTCACCACCAAGAATAGATATCCTCTTCCAAGCATAGATGATTTGTTTGATCAATTGCAAGGAGTAAAAGTTTTCTCCAAGATATACTTAAGATCGGGTTATCACTAATTGAAAATAAAGGAGTTTGATGTGTCAAAGACTGCTTTTAGAACACAATATGGGTATTTTGAGTTCTTAGTTATGCGCTTTGGATTAACTAATGCCCTGCAGCCTTCATGGACTTAATGTATAGAGTCTTCAAGCCTTTCTTAGACCACTTTATCATAGTCTTTATTGATGATATACTGATTTATTCCAAGAGTGACAAGGAGCATGAAGAGCACTTCAGGATTTCCTTGGAGACATTATGGAAAAAAAGTCGTATGCTAAATTTAATAAATGTTAATTTTGGCTAAAGGAAGTGGTGATTCTTAAACATGTAATTTCAGAAAAAGGAGTACATGTGGATCAAAGGAAAATGGAAGCTGTAGATAAATGGAAAGCACCTAAGAATGTAGCAAAATGAGGAGTTTCTTGGGTTTAGCTGGTTATTATGGAAGATTTGTAGAAGGCTAGTCACGATGATGGGCTAATTTACTTGCTTGTATGTATGCTTATTTGCTAGATTTTGAATCATTGTGAATGTGGGAAAAATTCATTGTGATTTGTTAACTTATTGCGCTTAAAAGATTTTACTGCATTTTGTATTGATGAAAAACAGAAAAGTGCAAAAAGCATGAAAGAATGAATGTGTAATGAAATGTGTAAGCATTGAAATTTGCTTATGTGTGGGTAAGAGATACCATTTCGTTCGTCACATGCACGTTAACTTAAAACCTTCTCTCGATTGCCCGCTTGTGGCATAAGAGCTCCCAAGAAATAGACTCATTTCATTTATAGTGTAAACTTCAGTTTCGTCATTTCATTCCATAGGATTCTCTCAAGCCATTATATGTGTGCATTTTGCTTTGAATTGTTGAGCATGTGATGCAATTAAATGCTACTTTTTAATGATTGAAAAATATATGATTTGATTTATGTGATACCATGTTTGTTTATAAGCTTGAACTGTAGATAATCTTATTGTTAGATTCAAATGTAATATAAAAATATGTTTATGTTTGGTTGTATGTATGGTTCGTCACTAATGACTATAAACGTATTAGCCACTGAGCTTCGTAGCTCACCCCATTATTTCCACTCCTTAGATGTAGAACAAGTAGATCATTGAACCTTGCAAACTTTGGCAATATCCAAGAAACTTATCTCTTGTAACTAAGTTAGTTTGGATACTTTTGGTAGCTTAGAAGCATATTAACTATAAGCATTCTTATTTGTTTTGTATTATGCTCTGTTGCAACCCTTGATATGTAATTAAAGCAATGTACACACTTTGTTTTGTTTGAGAAATGAACAAAAGAGTTGATGAAGTTTTCTTTATACATGTTCAAATTTTCTACTCTGTTAAGTTGTTGGTTGGGAATAAAATTGTGAGGGGTTTGATGGCTTTTGGATAGATTGTTCTTAAATAAATGGTTGTGTTAGGAGTCTATTATGTTAGGAGTTTTGTATGTATGACTTGTGCATGTTGTATTCGGGTCTTTTGGTTTTATGAAAATGTATTATAGGCAGTAGAGAAAAAGGGGGACAGAAAATATGTCCTGACTTCTATGAATAAACTGCATTGATGTCTGTAGAATTAGACAGAGTTGTCTTCATAAAAGTTGTAACTTATTCTCTTAGCTTTCTAACAACATAAAGTTTGTAATTTTTGAGTGTCAGAATTGAGAAATATGAGCTTTACAAGTATATGTGTGCATTAGGGATGCACAATCGTACACATGCACAATCGTGACCAAATCCTTGTTTAATAGGGTTGCACGATTGTGCAAATGCACGATCTTGCTTGAGCCCTTCATGCACGATCGTGCTTGCACTCGATCACGAGCATCTCTCTCCCATTAAGAAACATGGTTGTGACTCCTCTTGCACGGCTGTGACATCTCTTACACGTTCGTGACCTTTTAAGCCACGATTATGACTTTTTCCCTTTTATTATTATTAATACCCTTTATTAAGTCACCACTGTGACTTCACTTATTATTAAAGGTTCATTTGTTTGTTTAACTCCCAACTGTGACTTCTTTTATTATTAGATGTTAATTGTGACTTTTTTTTAGTCACCCAAACCTAGTGTACTGTCACTAGGAAATATTTTAACTGAGACCCGGACCTAACAATTATTATTATTATGTATCTTTTAATTTATTAATTTGTTAATTTACCTATTTAATTACTTATTTATTTTTATTATTTTTTAGTATATATATGCACATCCATTTAAAATTTTGTAGTATCTTCATGACGCATTTACATGTGGGTCTATTGAAAACAACCTCTCTACTAGGTAGGTGTAAGGCTATGTACTATCGAAGCTTCCGAGACTTCGCGTCTTTGTGGGACTTTCACTGAGTGTTATCGTTATTATTGTTGTTGTAGTAGTAGTAGCTGAAATCACCACATATATTATTCCTTTTTGCTTTAATTTGTTCTAATTAAACATATATTTCATCTACTTAAATAATCAATTCCTCCTGAATATTAATGTTTGTATCATCTCTAACTGAAAACTAAAATTATAGGTTAGATAAGCCAACATTATTTTTCCTTTTATTATGACAATTAGTGTGAAACTATATAGATTTATACACTACAAGAAAATCATGTAATAGAGTTGAAATATTATCGACGAAATGATTTCCGTCACTACTTACCGACGGACGGTAAAAATTCCGTCAGAAAATACGGTGATTTAGCGACGAAAAATACATCCGTCGGCAATACAGTAGGGAAAACTTTCGCGCAAAATCTCCAATAGCATATAGGGATGCCAAAACTCACGGCGTGGGGAAAAAATGCGGGTACCGATGGTTAACTTACCGTCGGAACAAAGCTATCATTTACCGACGGAAATATGTTCCGTCGCAATATCTACTAGCTTATTTACGACGGAACGCTCCTTTTATCGGCAAATTGTTAACAAACGTCGTCGTTTCGATGAAGACGGACGATAAGCGTTAATCACCGATGGAATGTGTTGTGTTCGTCGGTAACTGTTTCCAGGAAACCTAGTTTGTCGACGAAATTGTCATTCTGTCGATATTTGAGTTTCCACCAAGTTAAATTACCGATGTTTTACCGACAGAATGTTGTGTCCATCGGCAACTGTTCAAGGGAGAGTACCGACTGAATTATTGTTCCGTCGGTATTTGAATTTCCACCAGGTTAAGTTACCGATGTTTTACCGATGGAATGTTGTGTGTCCGTCGGTAAATGTCGACAGGGAAACCTAGAATACCGACATAATTATTGTTTCGTCGGTATTTAAGTTTCCACTGTATTAAATTGCCGCTCTTTTACCGACAGAATGGGCTTGTTCGTCGGTAACTGTCGGCGATTGCGTCGTCTGAAAACCTAGATTACCGACAGAATATTATGTTCCGTCAGTAATCCAGCGCCTATAAGTCGGGCGCCGACCCCCTCCCTTCTCCTCACGCCTTCATTTCTCCTCTCCTCACAAACCATTCAGTGAAGAGTTTTTCGACTCCTTCTCTCGCGTTTTCTGATCGTTTTTTAATTATTGTCTTACTCATCGTGCGTTGTTTGAGGTAAACTCTCTTATAAGTGTATTATTTCTACAAAAAAAAGCATGT
>JANZXP010099999.1:0-20384 GCA_027576715.1 Erythroxylum flavicans
TCAAGTAACTTTCTAAACTGAAGGCTAGGGATGAGCATGTGATATAATAGTCCATGGTGATTCCTGGAAGTAGCAATAGGTCAGTTGAATTTGTCAACTAATCTATGATCCCATACCTTTAGGTTACACTTTCCGAGCTTATGAGTAAATGGCCTAAGTTAGTTGTTTCTTAGTACTTAATGCATTTCGCTATTGAACTTAGAGAGCCCATTTTAGGTCATAATGGAGATCGGGGCATTTTTAGTGCTTATTAGTTTTGCCCATTTGAGAGAAATTAAGGAGTTTGAGAGCTTAATCGGGTCCATAGGTAAACACCATGACGAGAGTGCTTTTTATTTAGATTCAAGGATCAATGAACATCTCAAAATCCCGAAGATATCTCCAACCCACTTATTTACCATTGTTATTAGTATTTTCTAAATTCGCTTTGTGTTTGTCTTTTTGTTTACGTTCTTTGTATCTTAGCTGTCTCGTTTCATCTTTTTAGGGCGTTTTGTTTTCTTTTGTTTACAAGATTTGAAATAGAATTTGCATTCTAGCTCTCTGTAGTTCGACCCTAGCTCGCCATTTACTGTATAGTTTGGTAGTTAGGAATTTATTATTTGGTACTTAGTGACAGACTATCATGATCCAGGCTAATCTTTATTGGACCTGGTGTAGATGGACATAATAGATCCATCTCGTAATGTCTGGTGAATAGGCCAAGTAGTTGTATGGAAAGAATGCCTCTGATAAGTATGGAACACCTTCTAATAGTTAGTGGTTCATTATGTTGGCATCAACTTTTCAAGTTACATTGGTGGCAATTGTTTTGGAATCTGGATGATATTAGTATAATCACGAGCTCAATCTGCTACTATATATAGATTATCAGAAGTTGAATTTGGAAAGTTGAGATCTACAACATGATTCTGTAAATGATAGATCATTTGGTGGTGTAAGGTAGCTATGATTGATGTAAGGTCTTATTCTACTCCAATAATTTGGATTTAGATTAGAAGTCTTTTAGATAAGGTGAGATTGTCTAACTTAATGTCAAAATCAGAAGCTATTGTCAGAATAACACTTCCATTGTTAAGAGTTGTCAATAGAGTACCAATCAATATATTTTGGTAAGTTGTATAGGCAGTGTCAAGCAAAGATATCCTAGTAGTGCCTGGAATTTGTTTTCTTCCATAGAGAGTAAGAACAAGTTTAATAGCTCCATCATGAAGATGAGTATGATTTTGTTATCTATAAAGTGAGATGAGTTTTTTTTAGAATGTCCAATTTAACATATTGCTCTGCTGTTGTTGCCTTTAAATCACACTATTCTAAATGAGAACTTTAGACGATATCTTTGATCTTTGGATGATTGTAGTAAAAATAGTGCGAATACGGACATAGCAAAGGTAAAGAAGCATCATGAACACTACTTTCTTTAGGGAGATGAGTAATTTCTATTGAATTTTTTGTTTTATTGAACAAAGTTCATTTGACATTGGAAGGAAGATTAGTTATAGACAAGATTGAAGAAAGATGAACAGGTCACTAGGTAAAGATCACTCATGGCATATAAAAAAATCTCCTGACATACTTTCATTAAGAATAACATAGGCACATACAACAACACTTATAGCTCTGATACCATTTGGGCTAACTTTGGTCAGAGAGCACATTCGAGCTCTCATAAGTAATGTAAATGTAAATAATAAAAAAAGTTCTTTCCTGAAAGAGTGAAAAATTTGTCTTTCCACACTGTCATAGCCAAAAGTCCGAGATTCAATTGGAAAATAGAGAGAGGTTAAAACGAATGGTATTAAGAATTATTATTATTATTTCAATACAAGAGAAAATTTTTTTGATATCTTTTCTTGTGTTGAATATTATTAATAAGTATTATAAAAAATTTATTAAAAGTAATTAAAATAAATTAAATATTATATTAAACATAATTTTTATTAATAATTATATAATATATATTTAATTGATAATAAATTATATTATAAAAATTTAAAAATTCAATCAAACAAAATTTTTTATTAAATTTGAAAATAAAACAAAATATCAAATGTGCAAATAGGCCTTACCTTTTGTGATGATTCAGACCTCTAAAATTTGCAAGAAGGTACCAAAACAAAATCACTTGATTGTTTCGCGATGTCCAAAGAACACCGCAGGAAGGTCCACCCGATGCTCTCATTTCTGGGAACAAGATAAAAATGGAATCTTCCCAATTTCACTTCTGTGAAAATGGTGACTTTGTTATGTCGACTATCTGCTTCAATCCATTATGAGCTTGATCATTACAAAAGTCCTCTCGTTGTCTCTGAACTTCAAACACTATTCTTCTGGTTCAACTGCTTTATCACTTCTACTGCCATACAGTGGAATAATCCCGCAATTTTTCACTTCAAAAGTTTCTTGATGGAACACGAAGGAGACCTCATTGTAGCAGGTTTGGCAGAGAAGTTCCCTATTTTTACATATCCAATCAAAGAGTTCATAATCAAACCATAAACAGACGTGCTTGTCCTTCCCCGAATCGGACTCGGGGATGAAAAATTCATTGAAAACAGTGTTGGCGTACTGACCATTCCTGTCTCCAAAGTAGCATTTATATCTTACATTCCTGAGACGAAGGAAGGTTTGATAATGAATACATAGAGCGAATCCCAAAAAGTTGCTATTGAGCCACTCTGAAGGAAGGTGAACTTTGATGGTATCTCCTCTACTCTGATAGAAGAAACACTCTGGAATTCTACCTGCAGGATACACCATAACAAGGCCTGGGAATCGAGCCACAGATTCAGATAGGATTCGAAGGACAGGAAGACATATATTTCCCTGAATCACAAACATGATGTGATACACAAGATTAGAAGGAAATTCGTACTCGTGTCTACAGTATATATGCACCTGCAAAAATGTGTAGAGAATGAAGGTCACCTTATGATCCCGGCTTTTGAAAACTTCATTTATGATGGCATTGCATTCATTTTCAGCTAACATGAAGCAATCATACATAAAGAAGAGATAGCAAAACCCTTTGGACTCGTAAATGAGCTGTCTAAGGGCAGATATTGTCTGCAATGACCGACAATTGTTTGCTACTAAAACAGCAAGATTCGCTGGAAGCTCTGGCAAAGATTGAAGCCTTAAGCAGTTACTCACGTTGAGAAATCTCAGTTGAGAAAGTTGCTTGATGCTTGAGGGAATTTCTTCTATATCATTTTCCTCTAAAATAAGAGTTTCAACGGAGCATAAAAAGCTGAGATCCTCTGGCAATTGCCGCAAATTACAATGCCTCAGAGATAAGATGTTTAATGATGAAAATGCTTCAAAGCTTGATGGAGACATTGAGAACTCCGGCCCTTTTTCCATTGAGAACATCAAGCAATTCAGAGAATTCAAGCTGGTAAGGCACGATGGAAGATGATTAAGTTTTGCGAAGTAAATTCTCAACGTAGCAAGCCCTGTAAGATTGCCAAAAGATGATGGTAGCTATTCTATGCCTGTCTCACATAGCACAAGCTCCTTTAAATTTTCCATGGGCTCCAGGATCTCAGGAAATTGCTTTAGTTTTCCACAACCTGATAGATTAAGAGATTGAAGAGAGCTTAATTTGCAAATGTTACTGGGGAGAGTCTCCAGTTGACTAGATCTCATGCTCAATTCCAAGAGATTGCCAAGTCGCTCAACAGATGAAGGCACTTCATTTATGGCAGTCCCATCTAAATACAGGTACCTTATGCGGCTAGAGATTTGTGGAAATTGCTTCAGGTTTGGACAATGCGAGATGTCGAGAATTTCAAGAGTTTCTAGATCTACATGACTTGGAAGACTCCTAATGCTTTGGCAATTCCAGAGTGCAATGGATGTGACATAATTCAGATGGCTGACGGCTAAGGGAATTTTAACCAAACTGGTACAGCTACGAAGAATCCTACTCCCAAGATTAAAGATCTGAGATTCTCTTATGGACTGTGAAATCAATTTCAACCTGCTATTATCCTGCATTCAAAGAAATAAGCGTTGATTAAAAATTTTCAGAAATTTGGACCCTTTTGGTAATTAATTTATCATGAGCATGCGTACCTTTGCTTCTTTCCAAAGTTGTTTAATCTTGCTGTTGCGCAATTTGAGCACCAAAAGATTCCTTGGATGGAAATTAACTGGTAATGATTCCAGTGGATAATCATCCCATTGAAGATACCTCATTTCATTAGGAAGATAATTAAGACCTTGAGAAAGGTGCAACTTACTCCTTCCTTCAGTCCTTTCCTTTTCATCAGAGACGTAGAATTTGAGGAACTTAAGGTTTGGCATCCTAGTAAACGTGCTTGAGTTTAAATCAATGTCTCTTATTTCAGACATATCAAGAGATATGCTTTCCACTGGGTGAGCTTCCTATCAATCACCAAGATGTAAACTTGAAAGTTAACATAATGAGCAACACTTGACACTTAACAAAACAAGGTAAGAAAGTAGTTAATTTGTAGAGTCCTACATTAGTTTTAGTGAGCACTTGATGTATTTCTTTGGAATCCCACAATCTTGTACGTTGACTTGGATCTTTAGATTCTTGACGAACAATGTCTTTGCCCATTTCTTGCAACAAATCATGCATTTCCAACACATCATCTTTAGAAATGGAGATTAAGGACTTATCTATCGAATCACGTATTCCTGTGGCTGCCGATAAACCACAACTATCAAATATTTTTATAGCGTCATCTTTCTTTTCACCTTTGAAGAAACACGCAATGTGAAGAAGCATATCTTTCTCTTCTTCATCCAAATCATCATAACTTATTTTCAACATATTCTGAATGGTCTTGTTAGGAATTTTTGACAGTTTACCCACTTCACTTTTCCATTCTTCCTTTTTCTTTCCACATAAATAGGACCCCAAAACTTTAAGAGCCAAAGGATTACCTTGAGCATATCTAACCACTAGGTCTGATAGCTCCGCATAGTCATTCATGGTACAAAGTCTCTTAAAAGCATTCCAACTGAAAAGTTGAAGAGCTTCATCTTTAGTTAATGGCTTCACTTCATACATGTATTTGGTTCTATTTTCAAATACTTGTTTATCTCTACTTGCTATGATAATTCTGCTTCCTGCACCAAGCCAGCATGGATCTCCAATTAAAGATGTTAATTGCATTGGATCATTCACATCATCGAGAGCAACTAAGATTCTTCTGCGACGTAACCTTTTAATATAAAATTCTTCAGGTCCAATATTCAGAGTATTTACGGTTATATCTATCTCACCCAATGTTTTTGAGATGATATACTCCAATAATTTCTTCAACCCACTTCTTTTAGATTTTTCCTTGACATTTGGAACAAAGTAACAACCTTCAAAGTCACTACAAAATAGACTGTAGATAGTCTCAACAAGAGTAGTTTTTCCTATACCTCCCATCCCCCATATTCCTATAATTCTAACATCCAAGGAGTTAAAGTCTAGTAATTCTTCAATTCGCCGAATCCTAAATTTCATTCCCACCAAATGTTCAAGACCACAAGAGGAAGAATGTTTCAATTTCTCCAAAACATCCTTGACGATTTTATCAATAAGCATAGTTTCTTCCCTGCAAAATATCAAAGATGTTAAATGCAATTCTTTTTTGGAATCTTTAGCTCTATTTTACGGTTTAAAAAGCAGTTAACCTTGTTAGAACAATTTCATGAACTTATATGCTATTTTGTTTACAACATCTTCATGATCATGATGGTTTTCAATTTTCTTATTTTGAATTATAAACTTATTGTGTAAATTTTGTTACATTTTCATCTTCCAGTAATAAAAAAAATATCTTAAATGCAGAGATAAACTAGAAAATTATTACCAGATGACATTGGAATCCCAACCAGATAGATTGGCTGCTTTGGTCAATGCTTCTCTCCATTTTGGAAGCTTGTCCGAATTGTTAGGATCTCTCTCCAGAACAGAAAAGCGTTTCTTAACAGGTCCGCTTTGTTTCCTTATATGGGTTGGATATACCTGATAGAATACAGGAACAACAATCTGATCGCGAGTTTCGTGACATTCAATGATCTTCACAAGTTCATTCAGGCACCAAGTTGAAGAGACATAGTCTTTGGAGAAGATGATAACAGAAACATTCGAGTCCTGGATGGCTTGGAACAGTGATTTGCTGATTTCTTCTCCTCTTCTAAGTTGGTGATTATCTATAAAGATATCTAAACCTTTTCGACGAAGTGCATCGTAAAGGTGGTTGGTGAAATTATAACGAGTATCTTTACCTCTGAAGCTCAAGAAAACATCATACTTCCATTGATGTGATGCTGGAGGACTAGGAGACGAGGAGGAAGCCATGATTATGATATGATGAAGATATAATCCGAGAGACTCAGATCATGATAATGCTGATGGTGATAAGAAGAGAAGAAATTTAAATACGAAGGGTGATTCATCTCTAGAAATATATTCGATGTGGAGGAAAGACGACAAATTCTTATGTTGACAATATGGTATTTAAGAATATAGTTGTTGTTTTCATGAAGGTGTATCCTCTCCAGTCACAGCCAACAGTTTCATTTTCACCATAACAGTGCATACATCAAAAGATTAAGAAACATTTTATACTTGAAAGTCTAAGATCAAGATTTAATATCTTATCATCTTCAAAATATAAAAGATAATAGATTTAAAGTGTCTAATATTTTTAAAAATTTTAATTTAGTATCAAACTTTTTAAAAATTTTTAATTTAATAACTAACCTTAAAAATTCTTACAACTTATGTGAATATATTATTTTTACTTATGTGATTAATAAGTTGACATCCAAGAGGTATTTTGTAGACATGTCATGTAAGTAAAAAACAGCTTTTTGATCTGATTTATAGAAGTTTTAAAAAATTAGTCACTAAATTAAAATTTTTAAAAAAGTTTAGAATTTAATTAAAAATATTAAAAGATTAATCATTATTTAATTTATCATCCCAAAATAATAGTTTAGCAACTAACAAAGAAATATAATTAGAATGTGAAATTAAAAGGCGAGAACAAGGATCCAAGAATAAGAAAAATAAAAAAGGACTTAAATTGCATATAATCAAAAGCATTAAAGTTTATACCGAAAGAGTTCAAGAGCCCAATGAAACAAGTTAAACACTTGAAGAGTTGACATGTTGATATAAAAAAAATTATTGTGATCGATATCAATACAGTTGAATATTTATGTTTGGAAATAACTTCTCTTTTAGCTACAGGTAAGACTTCATATTATTGGACTTCTCTAAACTCTGCGTGTTAATAAAATTTCTATTGAGTGTTATTATTGATATGGTTGTTATAGTTGAATATTTCTAGATTAACCACAAATGATGATTATATATTTTTATGTTTCATTTATCTTCATATACTTTTAAAATATCAGCTAACCTCCTAACTTATTATCAAATTATGGCGAAAGCCCTCTTCTCAAGTCGCTAAGTTATACTCAAGCTATCCCAGTCAAACAGTACAATTTCTCATGATAGACACCATGTGACAATTTGCATAAACTAAGCTACCACGTGAACGAGCGAGCTGTTTTGACTTTTATAAAATTTTAAGGTCACAAAATCATGTTGTCCATTTCTTCCCTTTTTTCCAATCAGTTTGCAAACTTGCCAAATTTTTTGGTGTTACAAATCAATTTTTATAGGTCGCATTCTTAATGCTCCAAATTAATTTTGAAGGCTTATGTGAAAATGCAAAAGAAATATTCAATCATTGATAAGATGTTATTTGATATATTAATTGGGATTATTTCTTTTATTTTTGATATATTTTAGTGCTTAAATAGGAAAATTAATGTTTGTTTTTTGTTTTAGGAGATAAAAAATGGAGAATGCATCAAATTGGAAGAATATTGGTGAAAATCACAAGTTTTAGAAAAAGTAGAGGCAAGATAACATCTAATGCCAGATTCACTTAAAGAGTTGAAGTTTAATTAAGAAATTGCTTTCTATCCCTATTATGTAGGGATTTGGACTTGTTTTAGATAGGAATCTTTACAAAATATAATTAGACTAGGAAAATAATAGAAGAGATGACTTCCACCTCTCTCCACATTCTCTTTTCACTTTCTTCCTAGTTTTCTCTCAATCTGTTTAAGTTTCTTGGTTTCTTTATGTTATTTTACAGTTTATTGCAAATCTCTTATCTTGTATGACTCATGCTTCTTAGACAGGTGAATTGCAATATAATCCAGAAATTGAGAAAATAGCGTGTCTTGTAAGGAAAGAGACTAAGTGAGGAAGCGGTCATTCACCTTCAGAAGTTGAAGAAAAAATGATAAATCCTAACACTAGAATGTTGAGGGAGTTAACGACACTCAATTTGAATAAGTAACCCTTATGTATATTGTCAAGTTCCGATCATACATCTCATACATAATATACATCAAATATGCACAGAGGAAATAAAACGGAACCTCCAAAACTAGACCTACTCATGCATGTAGATATAGAAAAACAGAAACATGAAATTGTAAGATGTTTACATACCTTTCTGACGATCTCCTTCGTTATTTAATCTTCTCCATGTTGGGTTGTCGTAAACCATAACGATCAATGCAGACCGTCTCTAATGAAAGTCCACATGAAGATAAAAGGATGAAACCTCACTAGGAGAAGGCTAGAATTATTTCTTTATGTTAGCAAAGACAAGAACTCTTGAGAGAGTTAGAGAGAAAAAGTGTTTGTGTGATAAAAAGAACCTATCTTTTTCTTTTTTTGTGTCTTACATAAGATGCACAAAAATTAGCTCAATTTTTTGCTCCATTTGGCCTTCCATAACCCTTATCACTAATGGAAAGTTATGAGAAGTTAATGGTCATGAATAGCATACATTAATGGAAGCTATGGGAAGTTAATGACCATGAATAACATGCATTAATGGAAGCCAACAACACTTGTTTCTAATCCATTCTACCACGATCACATCGCGATACAATCCCGAAACACTCTCTTATATCTTGAGTAACCATTCAAGACCATTTTACTCACCTTTCAGATCTCTTATGTGTGTCCCCCATTAGGTTCCCGGTTATGTTGAGCGGTATCTAGCAACACGTCATGACCCTTAATTGATTGGAAACTTAATAGTTTGACGATGAACCCTTCTGTATGTAATGTTGCCATGTAATTCGTCCTTTTACCATCTATACCCCACTTGTTTCAGAGTATCGTCATAATGTCAACTCCCACTAGACTAACTACGTCACATCTAGTCCAAGTGATATTAGATCTTGTCCTGAGGATCTCATTATTTTATGTATCATTGAAGAATCTCTTCATGACGCATATTTGGTCAGGCCAAAGACTCCCGAGTAATGACCCCGAAAAGAGGTTGTGGGTATCATCTCCTTCTATTAGGAGTGGTGAATCCTTTATTGGTTACTCAATTACCTCCGAATACCTCAAGCTGTACCCAATCACCACCCTATGAGTAACCCCTGAATTAGTATCTGAGATACCCTTAAGCACCTTAAGTCAAAGGATACTTGCGCCATTGCTATGATGAGACTATCATTGACACTGGAATAGGATATCTATATGATTGTCTTATAACAGGTCAATCTAATATACTTACTACCCTTAGTAAGCATTCTCCTGTTAACTCTAAACAACTCATGTCTACAACTTATGAGATATACTGCTTGATCTAATTAAGGAGGATAGCATGCTCTAGTATATCCAGATTAATGATATCCTATCTCATTAATCCTATGACTAGGGAAAGTTTAGATACTAATATAATTACACATGATAAGAATCTCATTATCATGATCTCATCATGATTTCCTCAGTGCTATATTTTGTATCAAGAACTTCATTAAATCAAATTAAGATCAACATCAAATCCATAAACTTATGAATATCGAAATAATGAAAAATGATTTTATTAATCATAAAATGATTTGTACAATAAGTGCTAAAGGTGATTGTCTTTAGAGCACTTCTCTAACACATGCAACATCTAGATGCTAAGGTTGATTTTGAATTGAATTTTGGTTTGATTTGCTTACTTCCAATTTTTCGTGATCTTGTAGGTGAAGATCCGTATAAGCATCTGAAGGAATTTCATGTTGTCTACTCTGGAATGAAGCCATAAGGGGTGACAAAAGAACAAATTAATCTTAAAGCCTTCCATTCTTATTGAAAGATAAGGAAAAGGGTTAGCTATATTATCTTCTCCCTGGCTCAATGACAACATAGAATGAGATGAAACGATTGTTCTTAGAAAAGTTCTTTCCTGCATCATGAGCAACCAATAACAAAAAGGAGATATATGAGATAAGACAATTCACCGCAAATTTATATGAATATTGGGGGAGGTTTAAAGAGTTATGTGCAAGTTGTTCATATCATCAAATTCCTAACCAACTTTTGAGTAAGTACTTTTATCAAGGGCTATTGCCAATGGAAGTATGGTTGATGCAGCTAGTGGAGTTGGTAAATAAAACACCTGAAGTGTCTAGACAATTAATATCTAATATAGCTAAAAATTCTCAACAATTTGGGACAAGAATAGATAGAGTTGTTAAGTTTGTGAATGAGGTAAGTAACATGAACCTTGAGGATAAAATTTCATATTTAACTACTCTTGTTCATCAAATGGTTGTAGGTCAATTGTAATCAGAAAGAGCATGCAGAATATGCTCATTCTCCGGACATTCTATAGATATACGCCCTACATTACAACACGATTCCCTTCATGAAGCTAACGCAATTAGGGGATATCTTGGCCAACCTCAACAAAAATATGACCCTTATTTCAATCATTGTAATCTAGGATGGAAGGATCATCTAAACTTTAGCTATAAAAATCAAGAGGGGCAACAGAGAATTCACATCACAATTTTAGTAAACAACCTCAAGCCCCTTCATATGCTCAACCTCAATATTCAAATTCAGGTATGTCTTGGACAAAATTGTGAAGGAACTTGCTATTAATACTCTAAAATTACAACAAGAAACAAAAATAAACTTTCAGAACTTAGGAAATCAGATTACTCAATTAGCCACCTTTGTAAGTAAATTGGAAATGTAAGTATATAGAAAATTACCTTCCCAAATGGTGGTGAATCCTAGGGAGAATGTGAGTGCAATGACTCTAAAAAGTGGTAAGAAAATTCAATATGTATCTTCTTTACTAATGAAGGTAGAAAAGTAACATGATGGGGAAAAGAAAGAGAAATTCTAACTTAAAATCAATGAAGTTAAAAAATTATTCATCTTCATCAATATTAATTAATGCACATTTTCCTAGCAAGCTGGCCGGATCAAAAGAAAAGGAATATGAAAGAGAGATCATAGAAACCTGCAGAAAGGTAGAAATCAATATGCTACTTCTAGATGCCATCAAGTAAGTTCCAAAATATGCAAAGTTTTTCAAATAACTATTCACGAATAAAAGAAAGTTGAAGGAAAAGAAGAGAATAATTTTGAGTAAGGATTTATCAGTTGTGATAAATAGAAAATTACCAAAAAATATAAAGATCCAACTACATTTACACTTCTATGTATTATTAGTAATAAGAAAATTGAGCATGCCATGCTAGACTTAAGTGCATCTATTAATATGATGCCATACTCAATTTACCGAGCTTTAAATTTGAATTCTTTGCAAGAAACCAATGTGATTATTCAACTAGCTAATCATTCTTATATGTGTCCTATTGGTATTATTAAGGATGTTTTAGTCCAAGTTAATGGTTGAAGATAGTGTTGAATATTCAACTTTGATGTTGTTAAGAAGGCCATTTATGATGAAAACCAAGACGAAAATTGATGCAAATAAGTTTACTCTTTTTGTTGAATTTGATGGAGAGATAGTGAAGTTCAATACTTTTGAAGTAATGAAATACCCGAATGGCTTTCAATCCATTTATCATATGGATGTTGTGGGTTCATTTGTGTAGGAAGTGTCTAAAAAAGAAAGTGTTGAAGATGAATTGGAATTTAAGCCTAAATCGAAATTGAATGAGCAAGTTGAAGAAACTTGTGAAGTTGTATAACGATTATCAGTAATGCTAATATATTTGAAAATTTTCAATGCTGAACTTACTATAACTTATAAGAAAATGTTACCTTCTATTTTGCGAGCTCCGAAGATAAAATTGAAGGCTTTACTTGATCACATTAACTATGTTTATTGTGGTGATAGAGAGTCATTACCTACGATCATTTCAAAAGGTTAACTATAGAGCAAGAGGAAGGGGTAGTAACACTACTTAAGAAGTACAAAACTATAATTATGTAGAATTTTGAGAAAGAAGTCATGTCGAGCATAATGATGTTAAATAATTTCACTTTTTAGCATGCAACCCAAAATATGATTTTTTTTAGTTTTGTTTTATTTATATATAATTTTCATTTGCTTGTTTTCGATAAATTAGTTTATTAGCTTAAGGGGGAAATGGGTTTTAAAATTCCATAATATGAAATTTCGTAAGGCATATAACATCTTATGTAACTCAGTTGTTAGGAGTAAAGACTCGAAATTCTAGAATACTAAATCATATAAGGCGAGATCATGCCTTATGTGATTTAGTTTTCTAAAGTGGAACCTTTAAAATTCTAAAATACTAAATCTCATAAGATGAGATCACACTTGAAGTGAGTTAGCTTTCTGGAATAGAACCCTTACAATTCCAGAATACTAACATTTATATGGTGTGATCACACTTTATACATGTTAGCAATATGTTCGGGTTTCAAAACAAACTCATCATTTTTTAGTTATTTTAATATTTATTTTTACTTAAATAATTTTAAAAATAAAGTAAAATAAACAAAAAATTAATTGAAATTTTATAATTATTTATTTAAATTTTAATCTTTAAAAAAAACAACAAAAACCCTAATATGATTGTTTCTCTTCTAGCAGGAAACATCAAAAGGTAGCCAACAATCACACCCACCACATAGCCCTACATTAGATGTAGCTTCCAACTAACTAGGCAACTCCAACAGGTGGTCCATAGTAACGCCTCGTATGTAGCTTCCAGCCAACACTAGCACAACCCCACCAAGTATGTTTATAGCCACACAGCTCGAGCCAAACACACAACAACTCAGCTCATCTCCAACCAGCCAGCCACAGGAATGACCTATATTCACCACACCAACACCTACTAGTTTTGTTTTAATTTTCTTTAATGTTTTTTGTGTTTTTAATTCATTTTTATTAATTACTTTTGTTTTCATTATTTTTAAATTAGTTTTCTGCCTATATTTGTCATCATTATGGGATGTTCCATAGATACTACCAAGATAGCAGTAAAAGGAAAATATATATGGTTAATCCAACTACATAACATCAATCTACCACAAAACCTACCACAACTACTAATCAGAAGCATGTTTGAATAACCAAAGGATGACATAGATTGAGAAACAAAATAGACAATTCAGTTATATGTCAAGTGATACCTCCATATCCATCAACACCATAATACATCTCCTTTCAAATGCTCATAACTCGGGGGAGTCTTCTACTTTATACTTTATTTTGTTGATTATTTTTTTGAGATGTGATTACCTTAAGCATACATTGGGGACAATGTATGATTTTGGTGTGGGGGAGCGATTGTTTATATTATGATGAACTTTGTTACACTTACTTGGACTTATAATACTATGATTCATACTTATGATCGCTTCATAATTTTCTGATTGTTGTTTATAAATAATCCTTAAGTTAGGATACATTTTTTGTTTAAGAAATAATGCATGAAAGACACAAACATGATTAGTATTTTCCATTAAACTATTTTAAGTATCTCATTGGTTTTGTTGAATGAAAGCGTGCAAGACTTTATGCATTTTGACACCTACGTAAGCTTTGAGCCGAAGAGAATTCATCATATATGTGCTCATACATATTTGTTTATGTGTGTTATCAAACATAATGTGTTCATACTAGAACTTGCCTTTGAATACATGTTGAGACCACATTTTTTATGAATGTGTGTACAAAAATGATAAGGGCACTTAGAATAACCACTTTTGACCTAAACAAGCTTACCTTACCTTTTATCCCTAGAAAACCAATTTGAGTTTTACCTTTTCTTTTCTTACATAATAACATTGTTACAAGCCAATTTTACCCTTCTTGTTGATGATGTCTTTAATGATTTTGAGCCTCTAAATTGAAGGAATCATTTAAATCTTATTTTCATAGGATTTTGAATATTTCCATGAAAAGTAAATTAGTTGATTTACGTTGCATTATTTTGATTTTTCATTTTTTATAGGTTGGAAAAAAAGTATAAAAATTTATTAAAAACTCTTCTTTGAGGTTCTTTAAAAAAAGAAACAAAAAGAGACGTGTTTGAAAAGGATGCTATTTGAATCAAGTGGATTGATTTAAATTGAAACTTATGTAGAGAAGTTTGAATGATTTCCTTCAATTTACTTAAAAACTTCTTTTTTTATATACCTTACCTATGCAACATTAGAACCCTTATTAAGTCCCTTTGATTTATGCATTAAGTTCATTTTTATTAAGTAGTGGAGATATGATTCATGAGCAAGCTTATGGAAATAACTCGCTATGGTTTAATTTGAGAGCTTAATGAACAAACACTTTAAGTGTATAGAGTAAAATCCATAAGAGGGTGTCGAGCCTTATTTCATTTGATTTTGATGGAATTGATGAGATTTTATATTTTCATTCTAAAAATATGTCCTATGATTACTTGTTTTATCAATTGTTATTTTACCCTAAATATTTAATGTGTATTAGATTTTGGAATTTTTTAGATAACATGAAGAGAGGATGACATGAGGATGATTGATATATTGAATTGATGTATGCTTGAGGACAATTATGAGTTCAGTGTGGGGCAATTTGATAAGATGTTATTTTGATATATTAATTGGGATTATCTCTTTTGTTTTGAATATATTTTGGTGCTGAAATAGGGAACTTAATGTTTTTTGTTCAAAAGTGGAGATTGCATCAAATTGGAGCATTATTGGTGAAAATCACAAATTTTGAAAAAAGTGGACAGATTACTACAGTGGATAAACGAGATCATTTATAATGTCAAATTCACTTGAAAAGTTGGACTTCAATTAGGAAACTTCTTTCCATAATAGGATTTGGATTTGTTTTAGATAGGAATATTTGCAAGATAAAATTAGACTAAGTTTATAGTAGGAAAACAATAGAAGAGACGTGTTCCACCTCTCTTCACATTCTCTTTTTGCTTTCTTCTTAGTTTTCTCTCAATCTTTAACTAAAGTCATTTGCAATGCTCTGACAATTCTATAACATATACTCCCCTATTCAATTTATATAATTATGCAATTTCATCTTATGATTTCACATATATTTATGTATGAATGATTTTGTGACACAACATTGGTTCATCGAGTGAAGCTTTATAGTGTAGATATGGTAATGGGTATTTGTGCTCCTATATAATTCCAATTCAATTTGGAAACTTCATGTCTATGCACTTCAAGGCTGATTTTGTAACATATGATTATGTTATAAGGATATATGAGGAATAATTATTGGAATTACCGTGACTTAGATAAGGCTTATGACAGGATACTTAGGAAAATCATGTAGAGGTTTTTAAAAGGTAAGAGAGTTTTTATGATCTATATTTGAGTTATTAGGAATATGTATGAAGATGTAAATACTAGGACAAGGACGATAAGAGGTGATACAGAGCATTTTTCTATTGATATTAGGCTACACCAAAGCTCCTCATTGAGCCGCTTTTTATTTGCAGTAACGATGGATGTACTTACTAAGAATATCTAAGGGGAAGTGCCTTGGTGTATGTTATTTTGATGACATTGTTTTAGTGGATTAGACAAAAGAGGGTATCAATGTTAAGCTAGAACTTTAGAGTGATATGTTATAGTCGAAAGGTTTTAAATTGAACAGGACTAAGAATGAATACTTAAAGTGTAACTTTTATGGCCATAAGGTGGCTTCCAATATGGAGGTAAAGATTGATTGAAAAGTTACAATACAGAGAGGGTGGCTTAAGTATCTAGGATATATAATCCAAAGCAATGGAGAGATTAATGAGGACATTGTTCACTGTATCAGATCAAGATGGCTTAAATGGAGGAAGTGCATAATGAGTTTTATGTGACAAGAAGATATCATTCAAGCTGAAAGATAAATTCTATCATGAAGTGATTAGGTCGGTCATGCTTTATGGTACAGAATGTTGGCCTATCGAACATATGTATAGTTATAAGTTAATGGTGATGAAGATGAGAATGCTTCGTTGGATGTGCAACCTTACTAAAAAAGATAAGGTCCCCAGAACAGAAAAGCGTTTCTTAACAGCTTCGCTTTGTTTCCTTATATAGGTTGGATATACGAGATAGAATATAGGAACAACAATCTGACTGTGAGTTTCATGACATTCAATGATCTTCACAAGTTCATTCAGGAACCAAGTTGAAGAGACATAGTCTTTGGAGAAGATGATAACAGAAACATTGGAGTCTTGGATGGCTTGGATCAGTGATGTGCTAATTTCTTCTCCTCTTCTAAGTTGGTGATTATCTATAAAGATATCTAAACCTTTCCGACGAAGAGCGTCATAAAGATGACAGGTGAAATTATAACGAGTATCTTCACCTTTGAAGCTCAAGAAAACATCATACTTCCATTAGTGGGAAGATAGAGAACTAGAAAATGAAGAGGAAGCCATGATGATGGTATAATAAAGAGAGTAATGGAGAACTTAGATCGTGATGATGATGGTATGAAGAGATGAAACTAATAATCGATAGGTGAATTATATAATAATTTAACATTCAATGGGTAGGGAAGACGACAACGACTTCTCCTCTCAGTCAATAAAAGTAAGCTCTATATGAATTTTTTAGGTGATAAACTATTGATTTGTTGTAACTATTACTCTTTTCAACTTTGAATTTTAAGTGATGATTGATCTTTTTATAACAATATATGCATAATTATTGTTCTTATTACGTCTTTTTAAATCTATATAAAATTGTTGCAAGCATATATGGTGGATAGCAAAATTTTCTCATATAGTTTTTTATTTGTATTTTTGTTCTTCAACTCTTATAGCGTATTGGCTTAAATTGTAGCACGTAGCTTATTTGATAGGTAACTTGCTATCTTTTTGGATAATATTTGTTATGCCTTTGCCTCTTTGTAATCTTCGTAGCATGGCTATATACTTTGTAATGTCTTGGTCTAAGTTAATTTAACTTGGTTATCTTAAATTGTTGAAGTTGTTCTATGTAAAAGGAGATAAACCGATGTTTGATTTTTTATTGGTGTAGGTTTTGTTAATTATCGTGGATGGTGAATCTTATAAATCAATTGACAAAAGTTTTTGAAAAGTAATATGATAAGCAGGTTTTTTTATCGATGTGAAAGATAAAGTCCTTTGCTAACTTCTTGGATCAATGACAATCTTGAAAAAAATTTTATGGATGCTCTAATTATGAGATAGGTTAATTGTTAATAATAAAGTAGTTGTTATTTGATAATAAATGAACTTTGTTACATTTGTTGTAGGAAGGGAAATTTAATTTTTTGAAATGTGTGAATAAATATTTCAGTGAGAAGGCAAAGTTAGTTCTAAATAAATTGAAAGTTAATAATAAAAGGTTGAAATTTCAAAACAAGAAGTCAAAAGATGGTAAGTGCATGGATAATATGCATAAGCTATAAAAAAATTGGTAGAAGCAAAAGTGGCACTGTAATATGCAATATCTAAGGCAAAGAAGATTGCAAAGAAAGATAATTTATTATAAAATATGTGCTATAATATTTTACCTAAACTTGTAACTCCTTATATTAAAAAGTTAAAGAATACAAATTTTATAAACTTTGGTGTTGCACAATGATAATTTATTATGAATGTTCCATCATATTAAAAATTTCTTGTTAGTTGTATGGACTAATATATTATCAACTTTCCTGGTTATTTAAGTTAAATGCAAGAAGATAATGTTTGCTAGGTAGTGACCTTCGCCTATGGGGTTTTATCAATTATCCATTCTTTGAGTAATAAAAAGGAAAGAAGAGAAAAGAGAAGATAGTAATTATAAACATTTCCAACCTCAACATTAAACTTTACCAAAAGCTAATGAGCCATCTCAAAGAGGTTATCATCACGATACATCATCTCAAGCATATATGAAAGGCCAATTTCAATAATAAGTTATTCTAATAACAACTTCCATTTAAACAATTTCATTTCAAAGTTGTAAGATAATTCCAATAATAAGCACTATTTAACTAGCTCCAAAATATGAAAAGTAATTTGATAATTAAATCCAATGCTAAACAACTTCCATTATAACAATCTAAATTTATAATAGAATACACAAAAATCTAATTTCATAACAATTTGAAAAGAAATAATAAAAAATCTATAACAAGTTTAAAAATCAAGTTGGACTTAAGTTCAAAGTCGAATCTATAATCCTTTTTCTCTTTGTGTCCCTCTCATTACATAATATAGATGAAGTGATGATATTCCTATCATTCCATTGCAATCCTCTAAGTTGGAAGTCAATTTAAATTTGAGAATTATAATTTACAGTAGTAGATCTTTATAAGGTACCTAGCCTCAATATCTGAATTTCTTTATATTGATTATATATGACAATAACAACAGTTATTTATTGTTTATATAATTTCAATTATATTGATAATAGAACATAATTCCATATATACTTACATATAAAACTAATTATATTTTACTTGACTGTTGAAGTGAAACCATATATACCAACACTTTCCTTCTATCTTTACCTCTACCTCTACCTCTACGTCTACCTCTGCCTTTGTCTCTTCCTCGCACTTTATCTTTTCCTTTTTCTTTGACCTTTGTTTGTGTACTTTTGTGATCTTTACTGTTCTTCTATCTAATCACTTCATAGGTATGAGTAATATTTATTGATATAGTTTGTGCTAAATTTGTGGATTAAACTCTTTACTCTATCTTCTCATATTAGTGTTAGGATGATCATAACACCTATAAATATTTTATAAATATTAAATGATTAGTGGGAAATAGTAATAATAAAATTAATTTAAAAATTAATGTTAAATTTCTTACATTTTGTAGATTGTTCATAATCTTTGGTTGTGTGTTTATTATCCATGTTTAAGAGAAAGTCATTATTCTTATATGTCTGATAACCTTTTCTGTTTTAGGTTGCTCAAATCTTTCTTTTTCTTATTTTTTAGGCTGACTAGGCATTCTCCTTATTATTGGTAGCTTAATGACTTCACATTCAGGCCAAAATCTTGAACCATCAAGTGGTTCCATGGAATACTTGTATGTTTGCACATAACTCTCTATTATAACATTGTTAATGCATCCATCAAGATTGTCATGTCTATGGTAAATGATAGAAATGAAATATTAGATCATCTCCATTCCCTTGTAACAATATCTTTTTGTTACCACGAGATATATTAGCAACGTCTTGTCTCCAAGTAGCATAAATGTACCTTATACACATTCTATACTCAACATTTAATAATAGGTCATTAATTCCCTTAAAAAATCTTAAATAGCAATTAAAACTAATTAGAATAAAATACGCCAACATAAATAGTTAATAATATGAGAAAATATGAGAACATACCTTTCTTATATCAGAAATGAATGTGAAGCCATTGTCTCCATATTGTAGATATGAAACTAGAAGCTCTAGAAACCAATTCCATATTTTTCTACATTCAACATCAAACACACCCTAAGCAATAGAAAATATTTGATAGTTTCTATCTATTCCAATAACAACCAACAACTATCCTTTATATATTCCTTTCAAAAAAATATCCATCAAGTCCTATTATTGATCTACAAATTTTCATCCAATCCATTTTATAAGAATTAATAAAAATATAACATCTTGTAAATACCCTTTTACAGTCAACATTTGTTAGTATTCTAATTGCCCATGTCATACTTGGATTCTTGTTCATCACCTCCTCACCATAGTCCAACAATTTAGCAAATTCCTACACATGACGTCTTTGTATCATCTTGACGACAATAACCTTTACTCTTCTACAAGTGTTAAAAGTCACATCTACTTTAACTTCTTCCATAATAAGGCCTTTTAAGTTTACAGCCTTTGTATTTGGTTGTGACTAAATTATATCCTTGCAGCTTGCAATTCATTTGGATGTAATCAGTTTGTTAGTGTTAGTATGTTTAGGCTTATATCTCTTCACAAGAATGGCGTCGTCATTTCTCTCAATACTTGCAAAATGTAACTAATTAGGGCACTGTTGTGCATATCCATTTGAAAGATCAAATTTGCATCTAACTTCAAATTTGAAAGATCAAATTGAAGTTTTTTACTAATATATATTGAAAGATCAAATTGAAGTTTT
>JANZXP010100006.1:0-20382 GCA_027576715.1 Erythroxylum flavicans
GTATATTTCAAAAACTTTTTTCAAAATCCCATATATATATATATATATATATAGATATATATATATATAGCAAAAGCGTAAACACCAAATCAACATGCTTTAATCTGTACATGATACGAAATAAGGAAAATAAACAAAATAAGAACCAGATTGAAATTTTTGCTGACTCCTTGCTACAGCTTTGAATCCTCGCTACAGTGTTCTCAACCAATCCGATCTACCACTTGTTCTCCTTGGATAGCTTGGTTATTAAGATCCTTTAGTGGAAAAGAAGAAGAAAAATGAATAGCAAATTTTTGCTATATTTGGCTACTTCAAAAGAACAACAAAATGAGACATTCTCATTTTCTATCTTCGGCTTGTTGAAAGAAAAACAATAAACTTCTCTTTTTTCAATAGCCTACAGTTTGGAGAGAGTTTTTTTTAATAGAATAACATTCACGCACCATTCATTTTTCAAAAGGCCAAAAATGAATTGTCTTCATTCTTTTTCAAGAATGCAACTCCCACCTTCATTCATTTGTCATGAATTAAATGAGCTGAATGTTATGAACATTAAAACCAAGCATTAAACCCATTTAATGAAGAGTAGCATAATCGGTTTTCTTTTGAAGTGAGTGGAGAGAGTTAGGAAAAACGCACCATCCATTCCTTTAAAAATCCATTAAAGAATTGTCTCCATTCATGTACATTTTCCCATCTTTTAAAAGCCATTAAACAATTTAATGAAGAAGAGCATTACTTAAGAATGATAACACCGAAAATGGATCTTTTAAAAGCCATTAAAAACAACCATTAAACCATTTAATGAAGAGCATTACTGAATCCTACATTTTGTAGCATTCGATTTTTCTCCGACTTCAAACTAGCAATGAAATAAAAATGCTCTTAAATTTCTTCTTGTAACCTCTCTCTCCAAAACCGAGCCTGCAAATTGGCGATTAAATGGAAACAAGATATACAAGTAAGATCTTTATGGCTATTATTTCATCACTTATTATCCATAATTAATACATTTATTATTTATCTTAGTATGCATCTGCACCTAAAACATTTACTTATTGTTTATTTAACACCTATCTTTTTATTTCTTAATATTAGTTTTGCATGCCTAAATACAAATGAGCTACTAGATTTATTTTCTACAATATCAATTCATGGATTTAGACCTATACTTAGACAATATCTATTTGATAAAATAGTTTACCCTGTATTGACTATAACAATCTGTGTTAATATGCCAGTATGTAATCGTTGTAAAATATTTCATCAATCTATAAGACATAATGAAAATAAATTAAGCATTAGTAGACAACTTATTCAAATTACTACTTCAATGTATAAGTTTCTTCAGTCTATAAATGCCCCTAATGAAGACATTCAAAACTATCAAAAAAGACTTGATTCGCATTATGAATTATATCAATTAGAAAAAGAAGATGCTAAATATTTATATAACTAATTTAAAGAACATTATCAACAACATCTCCATGAACAATAATAATTGTCAGTTTTGTAAACAAATACACGAACATATCGAGTAACTGAACAATCTAGTTATCCAATATAAAATTGAACAACAATATAATTATTTACAATTTATGGTTAATAATTCAGATAGTATAAAACCAGTAAAGGAACAATTAGACTTAGCTAAAACCTTTTATGATTATTATACACAAGAATTAAACTATGTAACTAACATTTTTCAAGAACATCGACATCAATAGTGACTGATACAATAATGAGTGATACAGAAATAGAAACAGAATCACGAAATATATTAGATATCGATAATTTAGAATTATCCGAATCAACTGGAACATTTTATATTACCACATTATTATCTAACGAAAAAAAACAAATAGTAAAATAAATTTTAAATTTAAAAGCAGGACAAGACATAAATCATAATTTATTAAAAATCTTATAAATAGAAAAAATATTATATATTTTGGTAAAATAATACACGAAACACCTATTGGAATTGATCAATGTAATGGACACATTAGAATTAGCCTTATAGATCAAAAACAATTGTGTAAACAATTACAGAAAATACCAAAAGATAAACGAAATAAAATAGGTTATATTCATCTATCAACTATCCAAATCTTATTAAAATCCACTTTTCAAGAAGGAATTGATTCTCCCATTAGAATGGCCATAATAGACGAAAGAATGAACAATCATGAATGGAAATTTAGCATATGGAAAAATAAAATTTAATACTCACTTAAAATTAGGTATTCCTTTATAATCACAAAATTTAAATGAAACAATTACTATTGCATATAAATTTTGTCGAGAAAATTTAATGACAAAAGGACAATATCCAGTTTCTGTCACTGATCAAATTAGTTATGCTTTAACAAATTCACATCATAGTATTGAGTTTAAAAATACAGATAGAATATATATTGATCAACTCTTCAATGATGTAGCTAAAGTTGGAACTAATTTACGAAATTCTTTACGAACATTACCTGATATAAAATATCTAATAAAAATGTATGAATCTACTGCTCCAAGATTATCTTTATCTAAAATTAAGACAAGACAAGAAAAAATTCCATTATTCCGATCTCAATCTGTACGATTAGCAAAACCTATTAGATTTACTGAACCAAGAATTGAAACAGAAAATTCAATAAAAATAACTGATCCACAAATTGAATCAGAAAAACCAAAAATAAAAATTAGCTAAGAATTATGAATAATTAAACATCAACTATTAAAATTAAAAGAACATATTAAAGACACACTATGAGTGTAACCAAACAGTTATCCAAAGTCTTAGCTAAACAAAATACTATTGAAATACATTTAAAAGAAATAAACAACATAACTCAGCTTTTAATAAACCTTAATACAAAATTATCACCTATAACTGAACTAAACAAAATTTTAATTCAAATATTGGACCAAATAAATGAAAAATTAGACATTATCTTAAAATGGATCATAACTAAGAAGACAAATAATAAAGAAACAAACCCAAATAGGAAAATGGTAAACATTATTAAATAATTGGAAGAAATTAAGTAAACCATTACAAATACGAATTGTCGATGAAGGTATAAAAGACATATGGTATGCAAGTTATTATAATAATATTCTCATTGAAAATTATACATTCACAGTTCCTTCTATTTATCAGCAAGAATCAGGATTACCTTTAATATTAGGAAATAATTTTCTTAAATTATATAACCCATTTTGCCAATATTTACATTATATTACTTTAAAAACACTCGTTATAAAAAGTTTAAATCAAAAATCTTTTATTCTTAAGATTCCAATATATCGTACAACTTACTATAAAACTTTACAACTAGTAACTGAAAAATTAAATCATTTACAATTTGATCTTCTTAATAATGTAACCCTACAAACTGAAATAGAGACCTTACCAGACAATGTCTGTAGTGAAAATCCGTTGGATCCAATTAAAATTACAAACAATCGATTAATAGAAATAAAACTAAAAGATCCAAATCATGAAATTAATGTAAAAAATAGCATCCCTTATACTCAACAAGATGTAACAGAATTTCTGAATGAATGCACAGAATTATTACAAAAACAATTAATCTCACCTAGTATAAGTAAACATTCAGCTCCAGCTTTTTATGTAAATAATCATTCTGAACAAAAATTAGGAAAACGAAGAATGGTCATTAATTATAAAAAATTAAAAAAAGCAACAATTAGAGACGCATATAAGTTACCACGAAAAGATTATATTATTAATAAGTTAAAAGGACATCACTGGTTTGCAACATTAGATGCAAAGTCAGGATATTGGCAACTCAAATTACATGAAAATACAAAACCATTAACAGCATTTACATGTCGACCACAAAAACATTACCAATGGAATGTACTACCTTTTGGATTAAAACAAGCCCCTAGTATATATTAACGATTTATGGATAACAATTTTAAAGGACTAGAAGCTTTTACCTTAGCATATATTGACGCCATTATTATTTTCTCAAATAAAGATAAACAAGACCATCTACAAAAAGTTAAACTAGTTCTATCACGCTGTCAACAAAAAGGACTAATGGTCAGTAAAAAGAAAATTAAATTGGCACAACAAAATATTGAATATTTAGGCATAGAATTTAAGAATGGATTTCTTACACTGCAACCAAGTATTTTGAAAAAACTCCAACAATTTCCTGATAAATTAAACAATGTAAAAGAGGTACAAAGGTTTTTAGGATTATTAAATTATATTTCAGATCAAGGATTTCTAAAAGAATTGGCAAAATGTGTTATATAATTTAAGAAAATTATTTCCTAATATTAAAGGTAATCCTTATTCTTGCTAATAAATGGAAGGAACTGTGAATGTATTTTTTTTAATGAGAATATTATTATAATAACTTACATACCATATGTCCTTTATACTTCCATCAGCAATCCGTATTTGTAATGGCTTACTTAATTTCTTCCAATTATTTAATAATGTTTTTGATGCTATACAAATTGTTGCTCCTGTGTCAATATATGCATTAAGTCTTTTATTCTGAATTATCATTTGAATAAATGTAGTGTTCGAATTCAGCTGATGATTGTGAGCTTTCTTCGTCATATTGATACAACGATGATATTCTTGAATCGATTTCATATTCTGATTCTATTGGTTCTGAATTATATGTTTGTGCAGAATTAAGAATATTTACTTTTTCTTTAAACTTATTTTGATTTCGTTTAGGACAATTATTTGCATAATGTCCTTCTTCTTTACATAACCAACATCTAAATTGATTTTTATTTTGGGGACAATATTTTTGTTTAGGATTATATTTTCTTTAAGCTTTTCTTCTAAAAAATTTTTTATATGGTTTAGGTGGGAAAGGTTTATAATTTTTCTTTGAATATTTTCTCCATTTATATTTTTTATATCTATGTTGTTTTCATGGTTTTAAATATTGTGGATAGTTACATCCATATTGTTGTGGTACTTCTGAGTATTTAGAACAACATAATTGTATATCTTTATGTCGTAGTTTTTTATGTAATTTTGCTTCCAAACATTTTTTTGATAATACATCTTTAACAATAGATATAGCACCTCATAGATTATAAGCTACTAAGTTAGCATTTTGTTTAAGTAAAAATACTTCCTCTACTGTTTTAATCATAGTATATGGTAACTTTTGAATAAAAATTTGAATATACATTTCTTGTTCTGTTCTAGTTAACTTGTAATAGCATTTTTTTAAATTCACAAATATATTCTTCTAAATGACAAATATCACAAATTCTCATATTATTTAAATGCCATAGTGCATTTTTTCTTTCGTCATTTTCTATTTCTTATTTATACGATGTGATGTCCTTTCTAATAAACTCTTTATAAATTTCATTTGTGACTACCTGGAAAGCTTTGACAGGTTCTAATGCATGTAAAAATTCGGTAGTATTTTTTATTCTTAGTTCATTATTTAATAAAAAGTTTAAGACTATACCAGTTGTTTTATATGTAATAAAATTCCATAAAGTATTAATATTTGTTAATCCTTCAAAAGGTTTTTCTATTTGTATAACTAATGCTAATCTGTTAGACCATTCTAATAATAATTTTTCAAGTGATATTACACAATCGAGATTTAGAATTCCGTCTGGTCCTAAAGTTATGTGTTTTGGGGTATATTCAGTTCTAATTTTATTATCCTTTCTATAATAGTCAAATCAATTTAACTCTTCTGTTTCTATAGGTTTGTAATTCCAATTGTTCTATTTATTTTGATTTTCTCGTTTTCTTTTTTCTCCACTTTAACTAGTTTCAGGTTGATCATCTTGTTTTTGTTGATTTGTATAAATTTCTTGATTTGATTAATAACCATAAATAACCTCATCCTGGTCTGTAATAGGTTTTATTATTTCATATTTGATTGGTTTATTTATATTGTCCAAAGTTAATTTATTCACTAATTGAGTTAGACAAATTGTGTCTATCAAACCACTTTGGAAAAATAGATAAGTGGTTAAAGGTTCTGCTTCAGGGAAAATGATTGCTTTTGGTCCATATCGTCCTCTATTCTGTGGATAATACTGGAATTGTTTCTAAGCATCAGTCCATTCATTTAATGCTTGAAAGCAATCATAGAACATATATGGAGTTAGTCTTTTCATTTCTTCCTTGAGAGCCTTGGTTGGTATAGCATTGATTCAGTCCATATTAATAGGTTTTCCTAATTGTTTCATTTTGGACTCATTGGAAGGTTTTTCTAAGATTTGTTTATATTGGGGTTTTAAGACTAGATTTTTGAATTCGGCTAAGGCTTTTTCCGCGTCAACCTTGGTCTCACAAGCTTTGTGGATAATGGATGGTTTTCCTATGATATGTATAGAAGCTTTATGCCATTCATCATAGAGGCCAGCCATGGGCCCATTGAAGATGACATAGGTCTTGTGTTCTTTGTGGTCTTCTTTCTTTTGAGCTAATATAGGGGTGGAAGGATTGGATTGTATAACAGGTGGACTAACTGTTTGGGTAATTTGTTGTGGAGTTATAGGTTGAATTGATATGGTGGTTTGTGTAATTTGTTTTTCTAACAGTTGAATGGTAAACCATAGCTGGTTAATTTCTTTAGTGACTACTGCCACTTGTTGTTGTAGTTCTAATAATTCTGCCTCCTTTTTGGTTAATGAATCCTTTAAGCTGAGGATGGTTGCTTAGGCCCATAACCCACAGGAGCAACAATTTGTATAGCATCAAAAAAACTATTAAATAATTGGAAGAAATTAAATAAACCATTACAAATACGAATTGCTGATGGAAGTATAAAAGACATATTGTATGTAAGTTATTATAATAATATTCTCATTGAAAATTATACATTCACAGTTCCTTCTATTTATCAGCAAGAATCAGGATTAACTTTAATATTAGGAAATAATTTTCTTAAATTATATAACCCATTTTGCCAATATTTACATTATATTACTCTAAAAACACCCTTTATAAAAAGTTTAAATCAAAAACTTTTATTTTTAAGATTCCAATATATCATACAACTTACTATAAAACTTTACAACTAGTAACTGAAAATTTAAATCATTTACAATTTGATCTTCTTAATAATGTAACCCTACAAACTGAAATAAAGACCTTACTAGACAATGTCTGTAGTGAATATCCGTTGGATCCAATTAAAAATACAAACAATCAATTGATAGAACTAAAACTAAAAGATCCAAATCAAGAAATTAATGTACAAAATAGCATCCCATATACTCAATAAGATTTAACGAAATTTTTGAATGAATGCACAGAATTATTACAAAAACAATTAATCTCATTTAGTACAGGTAAACATTCAACTCCAACTTTTTATGTAAATAATCATTCTGAACAAAAACGAGGAAAACGAAAAATAGTCATTAATTATAAAAAATTAAATGAAACAATAATTGGAGACACATATAAGTTACCACAAAAAGATTATATTATTAATAAGTTAAAAGGACATCAGTGGTTTACAACATTAAATGCAAAGTCAGGATGCTGGCAATTTACATGAAAATACAAAGCCATTAACAACATTTACATGTCCACCATAAAAACATTACCAATGAAATGTACTACCTTTTGGATTAAAACAAGTCCCTAGTATATATTAACAATTTATGGATAACAATTTAGAAGGAATAGAAGCTTTTACCTTAGCATATATTGACGACATTATTATTTTCTCAAATAAAGATAAACAAGACCAACTACAAAAAGTTAAACTGGTTCTATCACCCTGACAACAAAAAGGATTAATACTCAATAAAAGGAAAATTAGATTAGCACAACAAAATATTAAATATTTAGGCATAGAATTTAAGAATGGATTTCTTACACTACAACCAAATATTTTGAAAAAAAACTCCAACAATTTCTCGATAAATTAAACAATTAAAAGAGATGCAAAAGGTTTTAGGATTATTAAATTATATTTCAGATCAAGGATTTCTAAAAGAATTGGCAAAAGAACGAAAATTTTACAAATCAAATGTAGTCCAAAACAACAATGGTCATGGACTAATAAAGATACTAAGGTCATTTGACTATTAAAAAATTTATGTCAAAATTTACCTAAATTATATAATTATTCTCCTTCTGATCAATTATTAGTACAAATTGATGCAAGTATAGATACATGGCTAGTTGCCTCTTGGCCTGAAGACCCAATTCAAGGAAAATGTAATTAATTAAATCAAAATCCAGCTCAATATTAAATGTTCCTTTAGGCTTATAATTAACAATTAAGTAGTGTGAGCCAAGCCTATTTAATTAACTCTTAATTAAATTGTTCCGATCTTATTAGCCCGAATCCAATTTGTCCATTTTTTCCAAACTATATCATTCTCTTTCCGATAACCTCCATTTATTTTTCTTACTTTCCTTGATAACCTTCCTAGAAGCCAAGTTGGGAATCTAATTGGACTTAAATAATTCAAGCTCCAATAAGCCCAGAATTAATTTAATCTCATTAGAATTAATTCCGACTTATTAACCAAATGTCATTCCACTAAAGACAATTGACTAAACTCTTGAATTACTTAAAATTATGATCAAATGATGTCCAATTGCAAACTCTATCATGAACCATACTATAATCATTCACACAATAAAGGGTAAAAATACCGTTTTGTCCTTATATTGGTTTTTCCTTCTAAATCTCCTGTTTCACTCTATATGGTGATTAACACCCAAGATCTAATCATGGTGTTAAGATTTGATGGGTAGCTAGTCCATCAAACTATGGGCGTTAGTTTACTCACCAATCTCCATAAAACATCTAGAAGTGATGATATCACTATAAACTCTTTATTTGAGTGAATGTTCCCTGATGCAGATACTGGATTGATACCCTGTAAAATTCCATTCCGATCATATCAAGAATTATAATGAAACAAACATGATTTCACTACTTATCAAGATTGTGGTTCATAATAAACGAATGCTAAGGTGTATGTTTTAAGATTAAAGTAACAGTCTACTTTACTCTTTAAAAACGTACACAATTCCATATTCATTTAATAGTTCTATTACTAATAGTCAACTATTATCATGGAAAAATCTCTCTTCATGTCTTCATTGAATTTGTAGAACTCAAAGTCCTCTTCGAAACCATACTTGAATGACCTTGATCTGACATCTATAGTGAAAGTTATACTTTTTGTCCTAAATCGTGTACATTTATAAGTTGTGGACTTATCAATGCTTTCCTATGATACATTTAGGCTTGAATGGAGCTTGAAATTTTACTTAGTTTGATGTGAAAATAAGAGATAAAAATAAGTGATATATTTAGGGTGACGATTAAGGTTACAAACATAAGAATGGATTGTCGTATATCAAGTGTTCAAATATGGAATTTTGGGAGGTTATGAGGATGAATATGAACCTATGTTGGCTAATGAGATTCCATTACAAGAATCCTACAGAGTGAGGCGCTCATGTTTGACTCATGAGTTAGACTCCGAAAACAGGGTCTAACAGTTACACCATGGAATTGTAGTAATTCATAATTGACATACATAGAAAAATTCAACTAATGCAGATAAGAGATAGTGTAGATGAGGAAGCAAAATTTCTAAGTCATGAGTTTTTTTATTTTTTTAATAAGTTTTGGATTTTTTTAATATAAACATGTAAAGAAGCCCTAGAAAGATCCCTAAGAGGATTAAGAAGTACTTAGGGAAAAAATGTAAAAAGGGTGGCTAGAATATCTAACAAAGAGATTAAAGAGGCAAAAATTCCAAAAGAACAAAGCCGCAGAAGTTTCCAACTTAAGGATAAGAAAAAGAATACATATAAGATTCAATCTTCTACTTACCTTTCTTTCCTTATTCTTGAATATTGATTATGAAAAATTTTGGATTTATTTTAGCTATAAATTTCTAAATTTGTTTTAGGTATTACTCTCGAAATGTTTTGCTAAACATTTATGTTCTTGATTCAGTACAAACATATATTACAATGGTTATTGTTTTAATCTTTGATATGAATCGAGAGATTAGGTTGAAATATCTGTGTTATGTTGCATAGCTTGATTTGTTACGAAATAGACCGATAAACATTATATTATTAGGAAATTAATAAAATATCTTAAGTGTTTATTACTTACCTGTAGGATTGCTTCAAATTTAATTAAATAGTTAATAAAAGTTTTTAGAGATTGAGAAGTCACAATTCAATTCTTATCCATTTTAATTGTGATTACTTGGTTAAATCTCGAGGAAGGGTAATCATAATTATTAGATATCTAGGGTCAAGTATTATTAAATCAAGAAGGTAAGGTGAAAACAAAACAAAGATAGAATTAATTCCTAAGTCATTATTATTGATTAATCACAAGTTCATTACTGCTTTGTTAATTGTTCAATTGTCAATTTTCTTTAGTTTAGTTTATTTTCTAGGTACAATTATTATATTGTTTGCCTTAATAAGTGTTATAAAATTTTTTAATTTTCTAATAACAATCCCTGTGGGAATGATATTATTTATACTATAAAGATACAACCTATATATTTGTGGTATAGATAGATTTTTAAAAAAATCAGACAAATAATATGTAACCATGCTCTGAGCTTATCCCTCAAAAGTAAGGGAATAATTAGAACTTAATGGCACTAGGTAATATGAAATTTAGCTTCAACATGTCACGATACTTTATAGACATCAATAGATGCAGGTTGGTGTCTTTATATGGTGAAACTCTAATTTGATTCTTCCAAACTATAGACAATAATGAGGGATTTATCTCAAAATTAGTAGCTTTGATGCTAGGCTTCCCAACATTTGAACTAACGCATTGGGAATTTGATGTAGTAAAATCCTTTAGTGACCTCATTTTTTTCTAGCCATTTGTTTCCTCATATTCTATTCTCCTTTAAAATCTTATAGATGCAGTGTTCTCTAGATCTTAAGGTTTGGCTTGACAAGATTCCCAAGACTGTTATAATTATGCATAAAAGACATGATGTATAAAAGATAATTCATTAAATAAATAATTAAACAAAAACAAAATAAACTAAAAATATTTAATCTAGTTAGTTTTCAAATTTATAAATATTACCACCTAATTCGTAATAATGATGTGAAAAAACTTATTATATTATTTTACGATGTACTTAGTGTAGCTATAGCGAACATTAGTGAGTACGTGTTTACCTCATAAGGATTTTTGGTTAAATACCCACAACCTATAAAATTAAAAAGCTAGATCAACCATTTTAGATGAATGGATAAGGGAAAAAAATAAATATCAAATCTAAACACTAAGGGAAAGAAGTGAACGAGGAATCAAGACAACCTAAAATACTTTAATTCACTATATGAACTCTCTTTATAGGTTTTACCCTGACCTAAGAAGATCTTATGGCTTTCTCTCAATTAACTGATAAATGCATATTTGATTATAATTATACACCCATATTTGATGTATTTGGCTTGATATTTATAGTTTTTTATGTATATTTCGTACTTAATTCTCTCCAAGGGCATTTATAGTTCATAATTGCTTAATGGACCAAAAGGAACAATTTTAGACGAAATTGTGAAGTAAAAAAAAGTTTTGAAGCAAATTGAAGATACATAGCCATGTATGGAGCCATATATGTCTTTGTGAACCTATAAAGTCATGATTTTAAGTATTTTTAGAGCTACACAGTTACCAATATAATCGTGTAAGTGACTGTGTATGTCCCAATAACCCTAATTTTCTCTATAAAAGGATATGCATAGAGGCAAATTGAAGAGAGCCAACCTTTATAGCAAATTTCAAATGTAAAACACCTAGAGAGGAGATGATTTTGATCAAGGAACAAGGAAAACATGAAGCATACATCAAGAGATCCAATAGATTACAACATCAAATCTCAAACTTGCAAGAAGATCCAACAGGAGAAAAAAAGGAGATTTAGAATTATAACCTCTTTGTTTTCTATTAGTTTTCATACATGTTTATCTTTAATGTTGTTTTTTATTATGAGTAACAAAAAACTTTTTGTGTCTAGGTGTGATGAGCCCTAGTTTGGGATAACAATATATTTTAATCTTTTCTTTAATGCAATTATATTGATTGATCTATTGTGATTAATCCAGAATATTAGTGCATAATTTGATTTCATATGATTGAGATTGAGAAGTTCTTTTGTATGAATAGATCTACCATAATTGAAAGGAATTTATTGCAAATATAGACATAGGTCAACATAAATCCTCTAGACTAGGGTTAAAACCTAATAGTGGAATTCATAAATAGATAGAGCACTCTTAGGGGCTTTAATTAGAAAGATTTAAGTTAATCAGTTAATGGATTAGTTGTTAATAGTTTCAAGAGAGTTATTAACATAATATAGGAATTTTCACGGTCTAATATTCAATAATATGATTGTATGGAAAAAGTTAATAATTTAAAGATTCTTAGGTGGATTCATCACCTAGGCACTACTTTTTGATATAGATTTTTCTTCGTATTTTACTTATCCTGAGATCATAGTTGTTGATTCTTAATTTATTTAATTTGTTTATCTTTAATTTTAATTAAAATCCAAATTCCAATTCTTAGGTTAGATAATAAAAAATGTAATTACTAGTATTTATAATCTTTGTGGGATCGATTCGTACTTGCCTATACTAGCTATAGCTACATCGTGCACTTACAGATAATTTAAATATTGGTATAAAATTAACCAATCAAGTTTTTGGTGCCATTTTTGGGAACTCTAATATTTGAAAATCCTAGAATCTATTAATATAACCATTATTTTTGTATTTATTTTATTTTTATTGGCTCTTATTGTATTCTTGGCTTATTTTTTTAATTATCTTTTGAACTTCTCTACTTTGCCTTTGAGTTTGTGACTTATTATCAGGATATTAAGATTGAACATCAAAGTTGCAACTAACAATGGTTTGATGGAGTAGACAATACTCTTATGAGAGCTATGATATGTCATCGCAACATGTAACATCACCATATTTGAAAGAGTCATTTCCTTATATGTTTTTAGGAGCTCAATCGATGTCCACATTGTGTTGCCATATTTATGGGAGTAATTATTACAATCATAAATTTCGGGCACTGAAATGCATGTGGGAGCAACTAAACATGTACAACCAACCTCAAGGTGCATCATACGAGAATATGTATAATTGAGAATGTAACAAATATTAAGCATATGGATGGAAGGGCTATGTTCCAACTGAATATGAACAATAACAGCAACATTATGAAAGTATACAGATAAACTAATAGAATACCTTGCCAAGTGTCTAGCTAGCTGATGTGCATTCAAGAAGAAATTTTCTTTACTTAAATATGATACATTTCAAGAAGGCAAGGAGGTAACTACTGCTCTAGAAGATAGGATGAAAAAAATTATTTAGAAATTAAACGTGAGGCATTAGAGAATAGAGGCTCATATACATAATATGGTGAATTGGGTTAATCAACTCGCAAAGATATTATCTGACTAACTACAAGGGAGTTTAACCAGTACTACTGAAACAAATCCTAAAGAACATAGAATGGCGATCAACTTAGGAGTGAAAAAGAGCTTCCAGAAGAAGAATAAGAACAAGAACAAGACTCTATCTAAGAAGAGGAAGTAGAGAAGAGGTAAATGATAGTTGAAGAAGAAACCCTTAGGAGCAAAAAAGAGCAAGAAGAAGAAGACTCTATCCAAGAAGAGGAAGTAAAGAAGAGGTAAGTGATAGTTAAAGACGAAGATGAGTCAAAAACATTTGTCTAGGAACAGAAAGAATAAAAAGACAAAGGTGGTTGAGGAAGAACTGATGGAGGAACCAAATAAGGAAACTAGTGGTGAGTCATTGGTAGCTCCCTTAAATACAGAGGGTTCCCACTTCCTACAAAACAAACTGCTTGCATCAATTGATGATTCAGGGAGTTTTATTATTTCCTATTTTATTAACAGCTTGTCATTAAAAAGGACATTAATGTATGTGATTGAATTTATTAATTTGATAAATTATGTCCTTTTGATTATCTTACAACATATGGCTTGTTCAAAAGCTTCTAAACTGCTATATAGAGAAACGAATGGAAGCAAGCCACTAATTATTAACCCTAGATGATGATAAACATGTAGGGTACATCGAGCTAATGACATTAAACCATCTCTGCTTAGGAGGCAACCTAAAATTAGATAAATTTTATTTTATGTTATTTTATTTTCATGTGTCTTAGTTATTTTTGTTATTGTTATTTTATTTTTTTATTATTTTTATCTCTTTTTCAATTATATTTTTTCAAGGATGGATGTACCTAGTATAAGATGGATCCCTTATCGAAATCAGAATTTGAACATCCTACTACTTAGGAAAGTACCAAAATCCCTCCACTTTTTAATTTTTATTTTTATATGTTTATATTATGTACACTAAGGAAAATGTACAAATTTAAGGGTGGGGAAGGGGATTATGATTTTCTTAAGCTTATTATAATCTTCGTTATTAAATTTTATTAACTAATATCTTGAATTAGTTTAAATCTGTCCATCAATATTGATTTGAATTAGTATGCAACAGGATGATAGTTAGAATATAATTGCTTTTATAAGTTATATTGTTTGTAATCATTGAGATAGTCAGGTTGAATGAAAATTGCATATTATTTACATACATATAACCATTTTTGAACCTAAGAGAAAAAATTCAAAAATTTTTAAGCTCTTTTTTAATTCTTTCATGTGTGTTATTATGCACATTTGAATAATTCTATAGCTTACTTTTATTATACATATTGAGATCATGGTTTGATAAATTAGAAGCATTAAAGTGATAAAGGCAATTAGATCAAAAAAAATTTAAGCCTATTTCTTTGATAATTACCTTATCATAATTTATCTTTAGGAATAACCAATTTTGATTCTTAGCCATTTTCATTTATTATAACCCAAGTTATTAACCTTTATCCTATTTTTCTTTGAAGCCTTTTTATTGTTTTGAACCCTGAAGGTTATTTACATTACTTGGTTGGTTGAAACTTGAAATTTTGAAAGATCTAATATTTCTTTAATTATGGTGTATGATGAATGCTCAAAAAATAAATATTTATAAAAAATTACTAGCATAGCAAAAAAAAAGTATAGTACTAATGGATTTTTCATTGAAGGACCTGTATATATTGTGAACAAGTTTCTTGTAATACTTCCCTTTTTAAATTTCCTTCAAATTTATCACACTTTTATTACCTTAATCATACCTTATCTAAGCCCCAATACAACCCTTGCAAAGACCTTTTGATTTTTGTTTCTAATTTACAAACACATGGTGAAGATGTGATAATATTGCAAGCCTATGGTTAGAGTTATACTATGCATTGATTTGAGACTTTGATGCTTTTCACCCTAAACACTTGAGTGACTTGAGTGAAACCTTGGTGAGAATGTAAAGAATTGTGCTTTTGATTTCAATAAGATTATTGATGTAAATATCATTAATACTGACTTATGATGTTAGTTTTAAGATAACTTCTACTTTTATGTTAATTTGGTTAATATAACATGATGATTTATAATGTTAATGGACATATTGATATTAATAAAGGATTCATGTTGTAAAGTTTATAATGTAGATTATGATTTGCTTGTGGACAGATAAAGGCTTAAGTGTGGGGATGTTTGATGGATGCATATTTGACTATAACTATCCATATATGATGTATTTTGTTTGATATTTTATAGTTTTTTATTTAGTACTTAATTCTCCCCCAAGTACATTTAAAGGTCATAATTGCCTTCATAGACCAGAAGGAGACAAATTTGGATGAAATCATGACATAAACCAAAGATTTGGAGCAAATTAGAGATACACAGTTGTGTATATGATGTGTAAGTCTCTATGAATGTATAAAATCACAATTTTAAGTATTTTTAAAGCTACAAGATCACCTACACAACCTTGTAAGTAACCATGTATGTCCCAGTAACCCTAATTTTCTTGTGCATTTCAATGTCTTTTTAATGTTTACATATAGATTAAAGGAGTGATCACAAATATATGATAAAGGAAGAACATTGGAGAGCCATCTTTGGAGGGGAAGCCATCAAGGGAATTTGGAGGAGAATTAGAGAAAACCTGGGAAATAACCCAAAGCCACGATTGTGGCAAAAGCTTGACCACAAGGCCACGATCGTGGGGAGTCAGCCGCGATCATAACAAAAGCTTGAACATGAGGCCATTAACATAAGGAGTCAGCCACAATCGTGACAAAAATCAGATAAACTAGCTACGATCATGCACTAAAGGCCATGATCGTGGCCTACACACAGATAGATGTGGACAGCCTTCCGAACTTAAGTTTTTTAGGGCTTTTTGGACTTTTAAGGCAGAGAAAAATCTTAGGTTTTACCATGAAGAAAGAGAGGAGGATCTAGAGGGAGGCTACACAATTTGACATTTTTTGAAAAATTCAAAAGGAGAGAACCAGAAGAGAGAAGGAAAGAACAAAGAAGTTTTTATTATTGTCTTTATGTTTAGCTAGTTTATTTCATTTTCAGTGCTTTGTTTTCGTATGTCTTAATCTATTCATTCCAATAGTTTAAAGTTTTTGTAACACCCAAATACCACCTAAGAGGATATACAGATGTCAGAAAAAGCCTACCTAAATATACCATATTATTCCAACATTTGAAAGAAAATAAGGCAACATACTTCATATTACATAAGTTATGTTATATATAGAACATGATATATATAGTGTCCTTATCATATACATGCCTTAAATCCAAATCCATCATGTATTAAAGTTATTTCAAACCATTTACACAAAATATAAAATGTCTCATATTATTATATACAACTCACAAAAATATCAAACAAACATCTTCCAAACATATCAAGTCCCAGCCTTAAGTCTTCTTATCAGAGCCTACACGAAGGCAAATCCACCATGTTAAATATATAGCTTAGTGGGGAATAACCAAAAAAGATATAAATAGTGACTGTTTCTAACATTCGTCTAACATTCTCATGCTCATAATCAACTCATATCATAAGCAGTCTTTAATTATTCATATTCAAGACCAACTCAAACATTACATGTCTCAGAACAATTTATGATTCATCAATACAGAACAAAACATCCAAGTATCATAACAGAATGTCATTGCTTTAGAACAGAATGCACATGTCTCAAAACAGAACATAATTGTGCCATAACAAATCAGGACTTGTATCAAACCAGAATTCAACTTGTATCATATCAGAATTTATCTTATTTCGAATCAAAACTTTTTTATAACATAATCAAACATATATAAGAATACAATCTAGGTTAGTCTACTAATCCTTTCTATAGAAGTGGGTAATGGGACCAGAATAAGAGATGCCTATGATTGGTATTATAGAATAGGAGAGATTTATGTCTCAGACAACGGAGTGTCAATATCAGGAGACACCGAAGTGTCGACATCAAAGTGTCACAGAAGCAGCTACAGATCCTTTTAGGCATGCGTATTTGTCCATGACTAGGACTTAACAGTTTTAAAACAATTCATCTCAAAATTGAAAATCACAAGCAAATAATGTAGTACATATCACATGTCTTTATATCATTTTTCTTAGATTGAACATATTCACTCCCTTTTAATCAAACTCAATATGCCTTATAAACATAAGCATTTGCATCAATATACCAATGTAACATTAAATCATTACATATTACATAACATCATAGAAATTCTCAATTCATAAACATCCATATCCAAATCACATCACATAAAACCCTTGGAATACATTTCCATTCTTAAGAACACATTCATCTTGAACATACCATACATTTTAACATTAGTCACATTATTAAATAAGCACATATTCTTTAAGTTATTACCTCAATTATCAATCTATAATTACATTAACTTTTACTTAATTAATCTAACACCATGTAGGTTCATTTTCAACCTCAATTAAGTTCAATTCGATTAAACCATTATTATGTAACTTAATTATAGAGAGTCTGACAATTGTCTAAAACCAGCATTTCTCCTTCCTCAATACTGCCACAATCATGACAGAAGCTATTGCATCTGTCCACAATCATGGGATAGGTGCCATGATCGTGGCTTAGCCAATTTTCTTGCAAATTTCCATATTCAACACCTTCATTCCAAATTCCAAACACCTTCATTTCATTGCATATATCATATCTCAATCACACCTTATCCATGCTTCAATCCTTTATCAAATTCATTCCAATTCCAAATCAAAACCATTCACTTGACAACTCATAACCATAGTCCTTCATGTATCAAAACCAAAACAGAAATTATCGTAAAAGCATCATTTTTCCAACACTCAATTACCAAAATCTTAACACATATTTAATGTCAATTCAATTATCATAACACTTGTATGAATACATGCTATCAAGTTTAGAATTCCCTTAACTATTTAGCTTCACATTCTTACTTCAATGAACAAACTAATCTTGCCTTTCATGCAACTAGCTAAATTCTAAGATCAAGGTGACATTAGGATGCTCTTAACACCAAAAGACAGCAGTATAGAAGATAGTGTGAGGTGGCTTTCTTGATGCAATATGTAGCAAGGATTTCAAGGGTTGAAAATCCAAATTGAAGCAAAAATCCAGAACTAGGGAGCATGAGAGAGAGTTTCGGTAAAGAGAAGAAAAGTGAAGAGAGAAGGATATAACTCTTTGGATGATTCACCACCTTTGGATGCTAGGTTTTCTTGATTTATTCAAGCCACATGTCATAAATGAAGGTAAGCCATTTGTCCTTCAAAGAAGCCATCTACATGTCTCCATGTGCGGCTGCCTAATTTCATAATTCAATTAGGCCATTTATCACTCACTAATGTTTCCAAATGTCATTCAAAGTATAGGCTTAGTCATACTAATTTCCATGTACCAACTTGACTAGCCAATTGACAATTTTTTCCTAGTCTAAATGTCCATTTTAATACCTCAATTTTCTAATGATAACAATTAATCCCAACTTCGCTTAGTACGATCCATTAAACCAAATTGCAAGACATATGCAATTTACAATCATTCACAATTTTAACACCTAGCACATATACTTTCATAAACTTGTAACATTTCAACTAGGATATAATTTGGGGTTTTACAATTCTCTCCCCCTTAAAAGAATTTTGTCCTCAAAATTCATACCTAATAAGAACAATTAAGGGTATTGAGTTTTCATGATCTATTTTAGCTCCCAAGTTACTTCCTCAAGTTTATGGTGATGTTAGAGTACTTTAACCAGAGGTGTTTGCTTATTTTTAAGTTTTGGGACTTCTCTAACTAAAATAGACGCAGGCCCTTCTTCATAAGTCAAATTCGGCTGTACTTAAATTTCTTGCACAGGAATCTTATATCATCATCAGATCGATATTTTCTCAACATGGAAACATGAAACACATCATGCAACTTGGCCAATTCTTCAGGAAGACCTAATTGATAAGCTACTGGTCCGACTCTCTTAAGAATCTCATAAGACCAATATAACGTGGGCTAAGCTTACCTTTCTTCCCAAACCTAAGTATGTGTTTCCATAGCGATACTTTCAGGAATACCTTATCACCTACCTGATACTCAATATCTTTTCTTTTTAAATCAGCATAGGACTTCTACCTATCACTGGCAGCTTTCAATCTTTGTTGGATAACTTGAACTTTCTCTTCAGTATCTTTCATAATATTAAGCCCGATCATCTTGTTTTACTTAATTCAGTCCATCATACTATAGTTCTACACCTCATACCATATAGGGCTTCAAAAGGAGCCAGGCCAATACTAGTCTGATAACTGTTGTTATAAGCAAACTCCATCAGAGAACGATAGTTATCCCAACTTCCTAGGAATTCTCACACATAACTCCGAAGCATATCTTCCAATATCTGAATAACTTGTTCAGATTGCCCATCTGTATGATAAATCCTATGCTCCCCTTCCTTACACATAATGAATGGACTAAGAACTTATGCACGAATCTCATTGAGGGAAATCAAAACCTAAATTCTTTAGATCTTATGAGATTATATAACTATAAGGTCACCATAGACTGTCAGTAACTCATCATATCTGTATTTAAAAGGTCCTAGTTGATAAGGATCCTACTAGGTGCTAGCAACTTCAATTCTCCTTAGTGTAAAATCTAACATAGACTATAAATTGGTTGTAGCTCAACTCGTGGTTTAAACTTACCATCCTAAACTAGAGTATTGATGCACCCTCCCATGAAATCTTCATATTATCTACCTTTAGCGTGTACATAAACTCCAACACAAGCTTGCAAGCTTACTGTAACATCCCGTTTCCAGAGAACGGGTCGGACCAGAGAAACGGGTCCGGGTGTGGTAAATTAACACATCTCATGC
>JANZXP010100021.1:0-20374 GCA_027576715.1 Erythroxylum flavicans
TACAATAAGGTGAAGAGGATACATCACCTAGGAGAGGATACATTGCCAAGGATAGGATAGCACAGCGAGGAGTTAAAACTGTAGCGAAGGAGTCGATAATATTTTTCATCTTATGATTATGCAAATGTTTTTTCCTTATACTGTATCATGTATGGCTACGCATATTGATTTGGATATATTGCTTCCGCTGAAATTTTGATTTCTATAAAGTTTTGAAATCTACCGTTTCTTCCAAATCGATGCATTTTTTATTTTCCGATCTAACATTGAATACAAATATAGGAATTTGGCTACTATGTGTGTGGATGGTTGTAGGTTCCATATATGGGGTGTTGCATTTAGATGTCATGCTCAATTGGAAATGATCATAAGAATATAGAGTTACATAATATAAATAGGGCTCCGTGTAATGGTAGTTATAAGGTGTGGGTATAGTTTATTTCATTCTTCAATTAGCTTTGTAGCAGGTGTCTCACTTGTTCTCGTAACATTAAATTTTCAATTTCTTGGTCCTTAGGTTGATTAAAGATGTAAGGGGCTTCTAGGGAGTTAATTCTTTAAGTGATATTAGCAAATACATTGCTTTCGTTGAAGTCCATTATTCTTTTATAAGGTTGTGATAGCTCAACTATTTTGATATTTTTTCGAATATCAATATCCAAAAATTTCAATTAGATTCACAAAGATAATTTCAAATTATGTAAAATGGGTTCGTGTAGGCCTATTATGTTTGTCTCAACTTTGTAAACTTGCAAACATTACTACTAACATTCTAAGGATGTTCTAAAACAAACATTATAATGATCAATTCTTAAAGTTGAAGGGTGTCAAATGTGTAAGAAGATCAGTAATTATGCTTAATGGTAGTGCTATAAGAACTTAGGATGTCTCCCTTTTGCATGCAATTCTTATTTGCGGTATAGTGTAACTCAAACTATCTTTATTAGAGTTGAATCCAACCTTTATTAAATACCTTAGTTAGTATTTTATTAGGGCTTAACCTCCTCATCTGATTCAACCCTATCTTGATTAGAATTACACTTTTTAGATAATTAAACTTCTTTTGTAAGTTTAAAGCCTTTAAGTATAAAAAAGATTACCAGCCATATTGGAGCAGCTCACGCCTAATCTGTACACTCTTTAGGGATATGTCAATAATTTTAAAAGGACATATTATTTTAGAATATGGTTTGATCTTCTAATCTATGTTTAAATAAAATTAGTTTGATGCTTCTCAAATATTTGATATTTATACTTACATCTCTTAAATTTTAGAGTGACTTAAATGAAATTTAATCCTTATATCAAGCAAATTGCTTTTGCATTATAAGTCCTTTTTTAAAAATAACTAATGAAAGTTAGTTGAATAATATATTCCTAAGATTTTTTTATTTTAATCAATACTTTATCTTTACTTATTTATTTCAAATATTCAAAGACACATATATGTTGGCATGACTTTACTATTGATATTTTTAATTTCATAGAAAAGAGCTTATGTAGTTTTTGCTAAGAAAAGTTGAATTAAATTAAGTCATAAAAGGCAAACAAGGAGTACAAGTACAAGTCAACTTACAAATTACAACGTTAATACTATTATAAGCTTACTAAAGAAATACAAACTATTGCACCAAATAGGATGTGTTCATACCCTCCAGTTGGAGTTGATAAACTATAAGTCCTAGAACCTAGGAACGTGGATACTAATATGAGTTCTAATAAACTACATTAGCTAGTTGGGAAACAGCTCTTTAGATAGGCATTTTTTATGGAAAATATGATTGTTTCTTTCATCTTATACTGCTATAACTAGAAATGATAGAGAAATGCAAAAACACCATTTGATAGTTTTATTTGGAAACTTCATATTGAAGCACTAAACCTCGGTGTGACTTAAATCTTTTAGGAAATCATTAATCAGACATCTATTCATCAATGCTTTCAAGTCTTAATAACAAAGTTGTATTGGAAGAATAAGTGATTTGAGTTTTCCTCAACTCTTTTACAAAGAATGAACCAATTTGTGAGGTGAAGGAATTTTACAATTATTTCAACAATTGTAGCTTATTCTTCATTACAAACCATATATTGGTGGAAGCTCGTGGTTTTTGGTGACTGAAACAGACAAGATTTGTCTAAGGGAGAGTCTCAATTGATAGCAAGCAAATGTCTATATGATTGATTAGTGAAAATGCCATTGGAGATGTGCTTCCATATAATTATGTCATAATTATAATTGATAGATACCTACATAATTTCATCTTTCAATGGAATCGGAACTAGAACTTGTCTAATTAGCTCCTTTGTTGTTAGAGCTTTAAAAACTATAGTCTATTACTGAATTAGTGGTCTAAAATCTGGAGCTTCATCCATTTCCTCTAATGGACCTACAGACAACTAGTTATCTTGCCAAAAGTTAGTAGTTCCTCTATTTATGATGAGGTGAATAAAATGATATCTGAATCTTTTCCTCTGCAAATAAGTTATTATATATGAACGGGACATTTCTCTTACAATTAGTGAACATATCTTGGACAATAATAGGGAATGATCTAAGAATAAAGGATTCAGAAAGATAGTTTTGCTCTTTAGAAATATGGCCTCTATTCATAAGTGCCCTATCTATCTTCTTTATTCAATTCCATTTTATTGTTTGCTTATTGCTCCAAATAAAAAACTATACCCTAAACTTTAAATCAATTATTTCCATCTTTTCAACACATTTTCTAAAGTTACTTGAAAAGTTTTTTCAATCAAACATTTCCCTACTTCTAACATACATAGGGTGCTATTAAAATCCCTAAGAATTAACGAAAGATCTTGATGTAGAGTGTATACATTAAAGATTATGCCATAATAACTTTCTCTAAGAAACAAAGTTAAAGCCATATATATAGGAGGTAGCTACCATTATGCTCTCTTATAGAAAAGTCTCTAAAATATGTATGACTTAATCATATATCCAAAGAACATATAGTTTAACTTATTTAGAATTAAAAGCTATCACTATATGACCATAACGATGACGTTGATAGTTAAAAAAGGACCAATAGTTGCCCACAAATTTTAACTTTAAGAAGTTTTCTGGATTAATCTTAAAGTCCGAAATGTCTATGATAATAGGATTATTTTCCAAAATAAATTCTCTTAGGGTCTGTTAGTTTTTAGGCCAATTTATGCCCCTCGTATTCCATAAAATTATGGACATCTCGGGGATTTTTGAGATTAGATCCCTTTGATTTATTCCTTCTACACAACTTCCTTCTATTATTAATCTCAAAATCCTTAGTGCTTATCTCATTAGCTTCCATAATTAATAGGAAATGTATGGGGCATCTTTATGGATTCCATTTGATTTATTGCATCTATTTATGCCTCATATTATGAAAAGCTCATTGTGTTGACTTTAGGTGCGATAGAATTCACAATTGTGATATCTAGACCATTTGTTTCCTCCTCCCTAGTCTAAACCTCAATAGTCTTAAAAAATTTTACCATAGAAACATTTGTTTCCTATAAAATACATTATATCTCATTTAAAATTGCCATTGTAGTAAGATGTAAATTATTTATACATGTAATCCCATTTAGTTAAGATTCAAGGCCTATAAGTTCAAAGAAGTCTCCTTTAATGAATCTTCTCCAAATTACTCTCCATTGTTTTCCTTGAAGCTTTAGCGTTGGTCTCTATTAATAGGAAACTTGAATAGAATCTTCAAATAAGGTTTAACCTTCCCTTAGTCTCATAAAAGGAATGGAATCAAGAAAATCCTTATCCATCTCAACTCTTACCCAGAATATGGCATACCTAATTCTTTTTTCTTAAAGTAGTAATTTCATTTATGCATATGGTTTTACTTATGTAATTTATTAATAAACTAAAGCCTTTTATTAACCATTACTTGAATGCAACATTATGGATGCTAATCTATATAGGTACATTCTCATACTTGACATAAAATAAGAAAATACTGGAACTTCAAGGTTGTAAGAACAAACGAGAATTTTGGAGATGCGAAGGGTTTGCTTCCAAAGTTTTTTTAGCTCTAGAATCAATTTGAGAACTTAAAGAGGATAACAATTCTTCACACAACCTCTCCCCTTATTTTTCTTAATGCTATAATTATTAATTGAAGGGAATGGGGGAAATTTACCTAAGAAAAAGCTTATCGGTGTTGGTGTCTAGCTTTTAGCTCTTTCTTTCAAAACTCCAATTTCAAGGGCAAAAATGGTGCAACCATCTAAATTATAAAGGGAAAATATTCCAGAGTGCATTAGAGCTCTCTCTTACCACCTTTTTCCAGTTAAGTTAAGGATTCATAATAGGAGATTTTGAAGGTTCTATGGTTTGGGATACTAAGGTTTCTATATGTTGAGAGTTAGGAATAGTAATAGGAGAAGCAAAAATAGGAGTCTTAAGCAATGAATAGAGCCAAAGATTATGAGGTCAAATGGTAAGGGTGGGCATATAATAACATTAAAAGTTCCTTTACCAAATCTGAAAGAGCTGGCAGCCATAAGTTAAGAAAAAAATTAGATAGTGGCAATAAACGTGTTTAAAAATTTGTTCATTAAATGATAAGATGTGAGGTAGTAGGACAAAAAGTTTAATGAAAAACCAAAAAAACCTTTAAGGTAAGAAACTTCTCTTGACAGTAGAAAAGTGAATCCAAAAGCTCACAAATAGACTAATAAACATACTAGATAATGAAGTAGTTGAGCAAAGGAACACGACAAGATAAGAGAGACTAAAGAGAACATAACTGAATTATACCAGTAAAGCTTTCCCTGTCTTAGAGAAAAGGGAGAGTCTCTCTCTCTCTCTCTAAACATCTATTTTGATTAAGGATTATTTATGGACATCCTAAAATATTGATTAATAATAGAAGGAACCTTTATGGGTGTATATTCATTTTCTTGCATTAGAACTTTGATAAAAGTTTTACACCACCAGAGCTCCTTCTATGTTATCCCAATATTTCTTTATTTTAGAGAGGACACCTTAGATAGATAGAAATATTAAAATGTGGAGAAAGGAATTTCAATTGATATATTTCTTATTATAATCATAGTTTTGATTAGAAATTTATACAACCAAAGGCCCTATTTTTCATAATCTTAATCCTTTTTTTCACAATCTTCAATATTTCTCTGGTTACCATTCACTCACTTCTATGTAAATATATTCATGTATCATAATATTAATCTTTAAATTAGAAATCGTACATAGACAAAATTATTGAGTTATGAAGGAACAAACTTTTTTGCATATATTCCTTATTATAATCAAAGTTTTGTTCAAGAATTTACCCTACACAAATTCATTTCTTCATTATCTCAATATTTTCCTATTTAACTTTTGCTCAATACTATAAGCTAGTGAAATTATGATTTTTTATTTAAAATGAGTGGAAAAGGCTTAAGAGAAGAACATAAAGAATGATATAGGCTAAGTCTTATGTATTGTATATATTAGATAGATATAACAATGATTGAAGTAATAGTTAAAAGATCTTTAGAGGGATTGATGAGTTTTTTCCTTACTCAAGTATTTTACATTAGCTAGGATAAGCAATAAGATAATAGTTTTTCATGAGATAAGGACTAAGATTATTAATTCAATATAGACAAATTAAAATTGCCAGAATTCCAAATGACAATAAAGGGTTAAAAAAACATGACATATCTTTTAGTAAAGCTCAATAAAGTTAATAACTATTAGTAAATCTTCCCTTGTACTCCTTTCATAAACATAATTTAAAGGCAATTATCATAAACTCCCCTCTCCTTTCCAAGTAAAATTCCCAGCATTAAAAAATACCATGTATTATCATAAAAATTTGATATCATAATATGACCTATGAATGAGTCCTTACTAAATTTTAAACAAGAACATGATTGACCACATAATAGAGTTGTTAATACCATGTAATTAATATGTTAATGAAATACTTTAGTGCACTTTTTTAATTCAAGTTTTTAATAAGAATACAATTAAATGCATGGTTGTGCATTAAAATGTGTTAGACTAAATTTTAACAAACACAATTTTATGCAATCAAGTACCAAACTATGTATTTCAATATTTCTCATCAAAATTTCCAATAAAAACACACTTGACCATATGATCATGTATTTAATTGTGTTCACCAAACAATTTATTGGACACAATTTGTTACAAGGTTGACCATATAAGAGTGTATCTGACTATATTAGACAACGCCTTTTAAAAAATTTACTACATCAACGTGTATCAAATTGTGTTGCATTTTCTTATTATAGTACTATTTAAAAGTGTAGGTATGACTTATCTATAATAAATGATGACATTTTTCCATGTAAATATGGTATTGAGTAGAATAAATACTAGTATAGTTTATGTTAAGGATAGATATGATTTCTACTCATAGATGATATTCACATTTTTCACTAAGGCTATTACTTATTTTAAACGTGCATGTGATATTGATTTTTGTTAATAACATTAGTATTAAATGGACTAACTACTAATATTTTTTTGTATTAAGGCATGATATTTTGTCCATTCATTCATTTTGTTCCCGTCTTAGAGTGTAAGTTTTTCTTATCCGTAATAAATGATGGTACTTTTATACATAGACATCATATGGAATAAATAGAGTACTATTATAGTTTGTATTGAGATAAGGTACTATGATATTCCCATTTTTCACTAAATTTGTTACTTATTTTAAATATGTCCTAGTACCTTTTGTTTGTAGTTATGGTATTGAATTTATTGAGTACTAGTATAGATTGTATTTCGGTACGGTATCCTTTTACTCAGTTAATACATTCCCATTTAAAAGTGTACATCTTCCTTATTTGGAATAAATGATGGTATTTTTTGTACGTAGATTTAGTATTAAATAGATAGAGTACTAGAATAGTTTATATTAAGGTGGGGGTATAGTTTATACCATATTCCCACATTTCACTAAAGCCATTACTTATTTAAGATGCGTGGTGGTTTGTAGTGGTATTATTAAATATATTAAGCATTGGTGTGGTTTATATTAAACCATGATATTCTTTTCTTCCACTCAATATATTCCCATTTAAGAGTTTATATCTTATTTACCTGTAATGAATAAAAGTATTTTTTGCATGTGTACGTAGTATTAAATAAATAGAGTATTATTATAGTTCGCATTGAACAAGAGTATGGTTTGTACTTAAAGATGGTATTATGATTGTAAAGTGTATATAGTTTAATTATTGATGATATTTTCTATAAATTAGGCTGATGTTACATATATTGAGTATTGGTATGATTTATATTGATCCATATGGTTGTTTGTACAGAGTTATGGTGTTCTCTTATAAAAGGGAAGATGACACTTATTTAAAATGAACAATTTAAGTGTTTTTATTTTTTCTAACACTTAATTCAATCATATTTTGTTATAATTCACTTATATAGAGAAAAAAAATGAATACGAACAAGTTTGGGGCAATTTGGAGCTATTTTGATGAAGTTGTGAAGCTACAGAAAAAGTACATAGGCAAGTTCACGCCCTTATACTTTACAATATGGCCATGTTTCACATAAGAAGTTATTTTAAAGTTCTAGAGAGTTACATAGGCATGAACATGCTCGTGTTTGAGAAGAACACACTTATGTACTTGCCTATGTTCATATTATGAGCTTGTGTTTTCTTTGGATCCGAGGATCTTATAATTTTCAAGTACCTAGCCAATTACACACTTGTGTACTTGCTTGTGTACCACCTAGAAACCTATTTTTTGAATAATAAAAGTTAATACTAAAAGGAAAAGTATGAAGGAAGCTCGAGAGGCATAATTAGATGACCTAGACTGGCAAAAAGTATGAAGAACAAGCAAGAAGATCCTTTTAGAGTGAATTTTCATCAATCTAAAGTAAATTTCTTGAAGATTAAAAGGATTTCTTTATGTTTCCTTTCATTTTCTATTTTCCCCTTTATTTTTAATGATATGTTTTATATGATTAGGAACTAAACCCTTTATGGTATCCAGATAAGATGAACCCTGAGATGGACCTTGTAATGATTTCATTTCATTTTAGTTTATTCTTTAGTTTCATTGACATTCAATTATATGTTCGTTATTATTCTTGAATTAATATTGTTTGTATATTAATTCATGTTTGATTTCATATAATTGATATTGAAAATCCTTTGTATGAATCAATCAAGCATAAATAAAAAGAGTTACATACAAACTTAGAGATAGGATGACATAAATCTTCTAGATTAGGGTCAAACTTAATAGCAAAATTCACAAATTGATTAATTGCAATTCTAAGGGTTTAAATTAGAAAATTATTTTGATTAATTACCCTAGGATTAGTGGTTAATAATCTTAGACTAGGGTCGAAACTAAAAGAAAAATTTAGAAATTGATTAATTGTAATTTTAGGGGTTTAAATTAGAAAGAGATTTTGATTAATCAACCTAAGATTATTTGTTAATAATCCTGAGAAAGATATTAGTATAATTGAGAAAATTTCACTGTTTAATGAACTTTAAATTAAATTGATCTGTGAATTCTTTATTACATGAGAAGTCATAAGGGATTCAAAATCTAGGTATCGTTATCTTCATTGATTGTTTCTTAGCTTAATCATTATTCTAGTTAATCAATTGTGTTAATTTGTTCTTATTTTATTGTTTTATTTTTGAAATTGATCTATCATCATCACCTTAATTTGTCTGGTTAGATAATAGGAAAAGAGTTACTACTACTACTCATATTCTATAGGATAGAAACTTGGTACTCAATAACCTATATTATAGAAGCGATAGGTGCACTTGCTTAGAAAGATCTATACGAAAAGTGATCAAAAGAATACAAACAAGATTTTTATGTCATTATCAGGGATTAAGATATTAGGAACACTTAATTTCCATTAATCTAGCCACTATTTTCCTTTTGCATTTATTTTCTTTTTGTGCTTATTTATTTTTCATAGAGCTCTCTTTCTTGCTCTTATGTTTATGGCTTATTTTCAAGATTTGCCTATTTATTACTTTAACTACCAAACATAATGAAAAGATGGAGATGACAATATTCTTTTAGGATTACAATATGTCATCTCTTATGGTAGCATCAAAAGCTTGTAATGAGAGGTATGGTAACACATATTTCAAAGCTTAAATCCTATCCAAGATATATTGCGACAATTATAGTGTTGGCCACCCCAGTTATGAATTATATGCACCAAACTACAAGTGCAAGCAACTAATTTACATAGGGAACTGTCCTCAAAACATCCCATATAGGAATACTCATAATCTGAGTAACTATCCCAACTTTGCATGGAATGATCAAGTTTTACATTAATTTTTGCAATAACATTAATAAATGAGGATTTGCCTCCTTCCATAATATAGGATTTCTAATTGGAAAACTCATTGAGCTTGTTTCTAAAGAGAAGCCAAGTGTTTTATCTAGATACAGTGAGCCAAATTTGAGTGAATAAGTGAATATAACAACTTTGAGGAGTGAAGAGGAGCTAAAGGTTGAAGAAAAGGAGGAAGCTACTATTCAAGAAAAGAAGGAAGAGGAAGATGAAGAGGAGGAGCCAAATAAGGAGGCCATCGAGGAATTATCGATAGTCATCTGAAGTATAGAGAGCTCCTACTTCCTATAGAACAAATTCTCTGAGTCAATCAATGATCTAGGGAGTTTTATTATTCCTTGTTATATTGATAGTTTATTATTAAAAAGGCATTAGCGAATTTAATTGTTCATATTAATTTGACTTAATATATCTTTATTATATTACAACATATGGCCTATTTGTAGGCTAATGAACCACTATTTGGGTAAACAGGTGAAAGCAAGCCACTAATTATATATCTAGGTTAAGTGAAGTGCTTACTAAGAAAATTTAGATCTAATCCACTTTTTTCTGGCTCGGCTAGGTGGGATAGCCGAGTCATTCACCTTTAGGATACTGATCGAGTCAAAACCAATAAAGACATAAATCTATTCAAAAGGAGAGAGAGGGATACCCAACAAGTAGTTATTTTTGTTTTAATTGAGTAAATTATAGGATTTTTATTAGTAGTTTAGTTTGCAATCATAGTTTTAGACTTATAGTTCTAAATTTTTTTTAAACTTTAGTTAAGATTTAATGGAGTTATGTAGGCTATGAAGGCAACATCACACTTTTGCATTAGAACAAAGAAGATTTCACTGACATTAGATGGATGTTAATGACATTAGACAAAGCTAAAAAAATCTTTTTATATAAAGGGAATAACAATTACCCTCACCTCCTCCCATTATTTTTCATATTTTTCATTGTTCTTGCATGTTTAATACATTGAGGACAATGTAAAACTTAAGTTTGGGGGAGGGAATTAGTAGTAAAGCTTTTCAATTTTATTATAACTATCTTAATAGTAAATAATTTAGGAAATTTTTTGAAAGGATCTTGATCAAGATAATTCATTATGAATTTGGTTGTGATTGTGATTTGATTTGTTTAGGCAAATAGTTATAAGTTTTAATGATTAAGTTGGTTTCTATTTAGTTTATTAATTTTGAGAATGGATATTTGATATGCATTATGATGCTTTGTGTATAATTTGTATATGCATTGAGTTAAATGTGAATTCTCTTTTATCATTTTCATTACCTTACACATAAAAAAAGGAAGAAAAAGGAAAAAAGAAACAAAGAAATAGTAGTATATGAATAATCAAGTATAAATAATTTCAATTCGTTGGCTTTATACTAATAAAAAGGAGAGTGGTGTTAGGAGTCATTTAAGATAGCGACCTAATTGAGTAATAAGGGTATTTATGACAAAGTGTTTACTCTTGCATCAAAAGGCTAGGTAACTTCTAAAAGAGGCTTATACTTGCTTTATGTTGTTTAAATTTAGTGTTTTGTTTTTTTAAGGGGTATAAAAATGTTTAAATGTTTTATTATTTTTATAATGTATTTTCACTTTATGCATAAAGTGGAATGGTGAGGATTGATTTGAAATTTGAACAACTGTAAAGTGAATTGGACTGATTAATAATTTGATATAATTAACTAATTGCTTAAGAAATTAATGATCTTTGTAATTGAATGAGTAATGCAGAATCTTCATTGATATCTTTGATGTGTTTAATGCATTCTTAGAGTTGTTGCTTATTCATTTGAGAGTAATGAAATTGATTTGCTTGAGGATTAGTAAATGCTTAAGTGTAAGTTTGACAAGTGATTAATTGTTCGTAGTTTTAGGTTTATATTTAGTGCATTTTGCTTATGTATTTGAATGATTTTATTGTTTTTGTTACTTAATTCATTCTAATTTTATTTCTTAGATCGCAATTCACTTATTTAGAGAAAAAAGAATGAATTTGGAAAAGTTTGAGGCGATTTGGAGTAGTTTTGATAAAGTTGTAGGATGCACTTACCCGTGTACTTTAACATAGCCATATTTCATACAAGACAATTTGTTTTAAAATTTCAAAGTTGTATGAGCATGATTAGTGATTGAATTATTTTGTAAGTTAGTCAATATTGTAATAATCACAAGTGCACAGTGTAGCTGTAGTTAAAACCGACAAGTACGGGCCGATCTTATGAATAAAGTGATTACTAGTAATTACCTTTTTCCTATTTTCTAACCTACAGACTGGTTTTGTATTTTTAATAAAAGAAAATAAAACTAAAGCAAGAAAAATAAATAGGCAACGATATTGAACAGAGAATTAAGGAAGCACTAAGAAAATTGTCGATATCAAAAAATTAGTATCTAGGTTTCGAATCCCCCAAAACCTTTAATAAATTGATCTTTTATTATACAATTGTTTTATTGATTTATTAGATAGTGGAGACTCTTATGGTATGCTAACAGCTGACCTTCAGTCTACTAACAACTAATCCTAAGGTTTCCAACCGAATTAATCAGGTTAAAGTTTATAGGATTGTGTTATGGATTTATGAGTCCCTCTATAAGGTTTGACACTAATCTGGAAGATTTATGTCATCCTATCTTTAGGGTTATAATTAACTCCTTCCGCTTATGGTAGATCTATTCAAACCTACGATTTCTCAATCTCTACGTATGAAATCATATTATGATCTAATATTCCCGGTTATATTAGAACATATATAAACACATAATCTGATCACAATATAACAATCAAACCAATTGCATTAATGAAAGAATAAAAACATATTAGAGTATCAACATAGAGTTCATCTAACCTAAACACTAAAAAGATGTCTAGTTACACATTATCAAACATGAAATAAAGCATAAACTAAAAGAAAAATGAATTGAAACAACGCGTTTATAATTCTAAATCTCCCTGATTGTCTTTTATTAAATATTTTTGCAATGTAAAGGTTTGATCATGTATTCAGATGGATCTTTCGATGATTTCTTCATGTTTTCCATTTCTATAAATCAAAATCACCCCTTCAGAATGATCTCCATGTCTGGAATCACCTCCCGTCATCTACTCTCCCTTAAAGTCTCTATTTGCATCTTTATATATTGAATTGTAGGTTTTTGGCTAATGCACAACCGTGCTTCAAGCTATATATCATCAAATTCTCTGAAAATGGAAAAATTGCACGGCCTGGGAGACGTGCATAACCTAATGCACTATCGTGTATCCCTTCTATGAGTTGAATCTTCGTTTTATGTCATGTTTTCATCTGAATTCTTCTCCTTTAAGTCCGTGAAGGCAATTATACTTTGTATACACACTTAGAAGGCATTAAGTACCAAGTATATGCTAAAAGTATAAAATATCAAGCAAAAATGCATCAAATATAAGGTATAAATATGATCAGTTATGCATCTATCAACCATTCCCATGCTTAAGTTTTTACTTGTCCTCAAGCAAATCATAATCAAAATTATAAATCTACAACATCAATCCATCATCAATCTCAATATGTCCATTTATATTATACATCATAATATTATACTGAATCAAATTAACATACATTAAAATTAAGTTATCCTAAAATTAACTCCCTAAGCAATATTAATAGTAATCACATCACAATCTCATTGAAATCAAACGTATGTGTCTTTACACCTTTACTAAGATGTTACTCAATGCACTCAAGTGTTTAGGGTGAAAAGTATCAAAACTCTCAATCAATGCATAGTAGAATTCTTACCATAGGCTTGTAATAAAATCACATCTCCACCACTTATGTATAAACTAGAAAAAAATCAAAAGTGTTAAGTCAAGAAGACTTCACTTCTTCTATTGATTTTGATGAAAGTCAAATAATAATAAAAAAAAGTGTGTGAACTGTTTTGATGAGTTTGTTAAGTGCGCAGATAAATGTAAGTAGCACAAATCATCAAATCAAGATAATATTCAAGAGCTGACTAAGACAAAGTGTAAAACGGACCAGACAAAGTCACATGTCTAAGATAAAGCGAAGTTATAAGACGAAGTGAAGTCATAAGACAAAGTGAAGACATAAGACAAAGCATACAAATCAAATCAAGACGATATAATTGAAAAATAATCTACAACGTCAGTTAGTTAGTTAGTTGGAGTTGGTTACAAGACTCAACTAATAACTGATCTCTGAAGATTTTACAAGTAGTTTTCTTAAGAAGACCGTTGGAGAATTAGACTATAAATATCAGTTATAGTCATAGACAAAACAACTTTTAACTTTTAACTTTCAACTCTTAACTCTTTACTTACATGAAATAATTATATGATCAAGTGAGTATACTGTAAAAATATCCTGAGTGAAAAGAAGGAAGAAGAGAGATCAAGAACACCTATAACGTGAGTTTAGAAAACTCAAACAATATCTTTTCAAGTGAAAGGAAAGACTAGAGCCTGAAGAGGATAAGATAACAGATAAAGAATACTTTTTGAAAGAGACCTGAAGAGGCTCTAGAAGTGAGAAATAATACTTGCAAAGTTGCAAGAGATAGTGAAATCTCATATAAACTCTGAGTACTGAACGTAGCCCAAAGGTTAAGGGTGAACCAGTATAAATTGCAGTGTCATATTCTCTAACCCTTATCTCTTTAATTTCTTATTGTTAGAAGAATAGATACTATTTTTGCTGTTGCATTACTCAAACAAAACAAGTGCATTGTTTTGTAATCGTCTGAATCTTTTAAGAAAATCAAGAAGTTTTTAAAGATTACTATCTTAGACGATTTAACACAATTCAACCCCCCTTCTTGTTTATTTTGCATATTATATGTGATTTCTATAATAACAAGTGATTTTCTTTAGTTGGTATCAGAGCGAAATTTCCAAGAAACACTGTTATAAAGTGAGGACAAAGATCTATGGCTGAATTATATGTTTTTATAGATGAAAGTGCCTCAATCACAAGACCTCCTGCATTCAAAGGTGAAGACTATCATTATTGTAATGACAGAATATGGCTCTTTATACAATCCACACACATTGATCTTTGGGATATGATTGAAAGTGGTCTATATATTCCAATAGACTACAAAGGGAAAAGCATCTCTAGTGACTAATGGTCAGCTGATCAGAAAGCTCGTGTTCAATTAAATTCAAAGGCCAACTTCTTTTTAAGATATGCTCTAAGCAGAAGTGAATATGATAAGGTTCATGGATGCAAATATGCAAAGGAAATGTGGGACACATTAGCCATTGTACATGAAGGCACAAACCAGGTGAAAGAATCCAAGATTGGTATTCTTATTCATCAGTATGAGTTGTTCAAGATGAAAGATGATGAGTCTATTGATCAAATGTTTGGACGATTCCAAATAATCATTAATTGACTTAAAGCTCTAGGGAGAATCTACGATAGTCAAGATCATGTCAGAAAGATCCTCAGAAGTCTTCCAAAAAGATGGAGACCCAAAGTAACAGCAATACAAGATGCCAAGGATTTAAGCAAGCAAAAGCTAGATGAATTGCTTGGTTCACTGAAAATCTATAAAGTAGAGCTTAATGCAGAAGATAAACCCAGAAGGGACAAATCTATTACACTGAAGGCTGGTTAGAAGAATCAGAAAATGCAGAAAAATAGAAGCACGTCTTCAAAAGCATTAAATATTAAAGAAATCAAGAATGATGATGCCAATGAATCTGATCAATATTTAAGTAAAGATAAAGATGAACTATCTTTCATTTCAAGAAAAATTAGAAGGATGAGGAAAAAGAAAAAAAAGGGAAATAAAGACTCCTCTTTAAAAAAGATTAGCAAAGAATGAGAAAAACTTTATCGTATGCTATGAGTCTAATAAACCAAGACATTACAAGTCTGAATGCCTCTTGCTCAAAAGAAAACAAAAGAAGAGTCAAGGAAACAAAAAAGGTATGATGGCAATATGGGAAGATCTGGATTCGTCTGAATCTGAATCTGAATCCAACTCAGAATCATCAGAACAAGCAAACATATGCTTGGTGGCTGAAGGTGCAAGTGATGATGAGGTAATCTCTAACTTTAATGATCTTCAGCATGCCTATTTAGAATTGTTAGAAGAATCACATGCTATCATAAAACAATATAGATTGTTGAAAAAGAAATTTGTTGAAAATTCAAAGAACATAAAAATCTTAGAAGAAGAAAACATCTACCTTAAGAAACAAGTAGACGATATGAAAAAGAAAGTAACCATAGATAGATCTGAGGAGATTAATTAGTTCAAACAAAGGATTAATATTCTTTCAGCAGATTTATCAAAATTTATAGAGAGTAAAAAAATGATGAATGATATGATTGGAAGTTGTAGACATCCAGATGATAAAAGTGGTTTAGGCTTTTCTAATAGAAATACAATTCATAATAGAAATGTTCTTCGTAATAGGAATTTTGTTCCTGATAGAAAGAAAAAGAAATAGTATTCTTATTATTATTCTAAGAATAATTATAAGACTAACCCCAAAGGACCCAAGACAATATGGGTACCTAAGAAGGATATAGTATATACTGCAGATTTCTTTACTTGGAAGAAGCAACCACCATCAATGGTACATAGACAGTGGCTGCTCGCAACATATGATGGGCAGAAGGTATATGTTCCTAGACCTCCAACATAAGCAAGGAGGATCAGTAACTCTTAGAGACAACCAGTAGGCAAAATAATTGGGATCGGTAAAATTGGTAAAGATTCCTTTTCGTCTATTGATAATGTTCTGATAGTTAATGGTTTAAAGCATAATCTAATCAGTATAAGTCAATTATGTGATTCTGGTTTTAAAGTATCCTTTAATCAAAATTCTTGTTTAGTTAGAAACAAGGACGGGTCCATATTCTTTTCTGCTAAAAGACGAAACAATCTCTATACAATTAACTTAGATAATTTGAAAAGTCAAAATATTTCATGTCTTATATCAAAAGATCATGAAAAACTGATTTGGCACAAAAAGCTAGGCCATGGTAGTTTTAAACACATTTTTAAATTAGTTAGACATGATTTGGTAAGAGGTTTACTAAAGATAAGTTTTAACAAAGATTTCTTTTGTGAGAGTTGTCAGAAAGGAAAACAGGTTAAAACATCCTTTTCGTCTAAGAATATTGTAACTTCGTCTAGACATCTAGAGCTGTTACATATAGATTTGTTTGGTCCAACCCGAACAGTAAGTCTTGGTGGAAAGAAATATGGTCCTGTAATTGTTAATGGCTTTACTAGATTTTGTTTTTATCTCAAAAAGATGAATCTTTTAAATGTTTTAAAGTCTTATCCAAAAAATTACAAAATAAAAAAGGAATTTCTATTGCTAGAATTAGGAGTGATCATGGTGGAGAATTTGAAAATGAAAAATTCAAAATGTTTTTTGAAGAGAATGGAGTTTTCTATAATTTCTCTGCTCCTAAAACTCCTCAATAAAATAGAGTTGTAGAAAGAAAGAACAGGACGATTCAAGAAATGGCAAGAACTATGCTATGTGAAATGAATCTGCCTAAGTACTTCTGGGCAGAAACTGTAAATACAGCTTGTTATATTCAAAATAGAGTATTTTTACGACCTATTTTAAATAAAACTCCATATGAGTTATGGAAGGAAAGAAAACCAAATATTTCATACTTTCATCCTTTTGGTTGCAATGCACTATCTTGAATACAAAAGAAAATTTGGATAAATTCGATTCTAAAACCAATTCAGGAATTTTTCTAGGCTATTCTATTAGATATAAAGCTTATAGAGTTTATAATCTTGTTTCTAAATCTGTTGAAGAATCTATGCATGTAAAGTTAGATGATGATTCTAATCTAGATAAGAGAGACGATTTCGATGATGAAACTCTATCTACTCCCTTAGTTAGTAACCCAGACAATTCACCATCAGATGATCCATCTGATAAAGTAGTAGATCTCTTTGAGAATATTAGTTTAAAAAAAGACTGGAGATACAAATCTTGTCACCCAGATTATCTGATTATAGGAAAAACTTCAGAAGGAGTGAGAACTAGATCTAAGTTTAGGGGAGAGGCTATTGTAGCTTTTGTTTCTGAATTAGAACCTAAAAAAATTGATGAAGCTCTTCAAGATGAAGCTTGGATTTTAGCTATGCAAGAGGAGTTAAATCAATTTACTAGGAATAAAGTCTTGTCTTTAGTCCTTAAACTATCCAATAAATCTATCATAGGAACTAGATGGGTATTCAAGAATAAACTAGACGAATCAGGAAAGGTGTCCTTTAACAAAGCTAAATTAGTGGCCCAAGGCTATAATCAATAAGAAGGAATAGACTACAATGAAACATATGCTCTTGTAGCTGTATTAGAAGCTATTAAGATCTTACTTGCATATATTGTTTTTCATGATATAGAACTATTTCAAACGGATGTGAAAAGTGCCTTTTTGAATGGTTTTATAGATGAAGAAGTTTATGTAAAACAACACCCTAGTTTTGAAGACAATGATAAACCAGATTATGTGTATAAACTTCATAAAGCTTTGTATGGATTAAAACAAAAACCTCATGCTTGGTATGATCGTCGTAGTTCTTTTTTGATTAAGAATGACTTTATGAGAGGTCAAGTTGATAAAACTTTATTTTGGAAATGTATTAAAAATGATTTTATTGTTGTGCAAATATATGTAGACGATATCATTTTTTGTGCAACTTTTAAAAAGTTATGTTCAAATTTTGAGATTCTTACGAAAAGTGAATTTGAAATGAGTCTGATGGGTGAATTAAAGATTTTTCTTGGTTTGCATATTGGATAGAATGAAGAAAAGATATTTATTCATCAATAAAAGTATATCAAAGAACTTTTAGTCAAATATAAAATGGAAAACGTTAAACCAATGTCAACTCCTATGCGTCCTTCAATCATCTTATTTAAGGATGAAGTTGGTAAGAAGATTGATCAAACTCTTTTTAGAGGAATTATTGGTTCTTTGCCTTACCTAACTGCAAGCAGACTTGATATAATGTTTAGTATTTGTTTGTGTGCAAGATTTCAACCAGATCTTAGAGAATCTCATTATATTGCTATGAAAAGAATATTGAGATACTTGGCAGGTTCTATTGATCTTTGCTTAATTGATGAGAAAGATAAAGATTTCAGGTTAATTGACTACTGTGATGCTGATTATGCTAGAGATAGGATTGATAGAAAGAGTATAAGTGGAGGTTATCACTTTCTTGTTCATAATCTAATTTCTTAGTTAAGTAAGAGGCAAAGTTGAATTGCTCAATCCACTGCAGAAGCTGAACACATGTCAGTTGCAAGCTGTTGTTCACAAATATTATGGATAAAGTATCCGTTAGAGGACTATTCTTTCCAAGAAGATCAAATTCCAATCTTCTGTGATAACACAAGTGCTGTTAATCTCTCAAGGAATCCAATACAACACTTAAGGGCAAAGTATATTGAAGTTAGACATCATTTTATAAGAGACTATGTACAGAGAGGGATCATCAATCTACAATTTGTTGAGACGAATCAACAATAGGCAGATATCTTCACCAAACCCTTAAGTGAAGGCAGATTCTGGAAATAAGACGAAATCTGAACATGGTAATGTTAAATGACCATTTGTCTGAAACTTCAACCTAGACGATACGTCCTAATGAAGTAGAAAAGTCGTAAGGAATAGTAATGGTAATTTTCACTCGGTAGTATCAATTTTATGATTACCTATGGATCAGTCACAGACGTTACAAATGGTAACTTTTTAAGAGTGTTTATAAAAAGAAATCTCTTAAAATCTTCAAAACTCTACATTCTAGAATTTTCTTAGTAATCGACCTGCTTCAAAGTGCTCTCAACAAAGACGATTCAATCTTCTGTTCTCTACATCAAATCTTTCTCATCTTTCTCTTAATTGTTTATATATACTAACCTCGCTTCCTTAAGCGAAATATATTTCTGTGTTTAGTGTTTATACATTACAAATTACAAAAATGTCAAAATATCTTGTCTATGGAAGACTCGTTGATTTCACTGCTCTGAAGAAAGATCGAATGGATATCAAACTTGAGATCAAAGTAGCTGGATGGGAAATTTTCTTAAATATCTGAGAACTAGTGTATCTAAATGAAGTATATGAGTTCTGGAAAAATGCAAAAGTGGTAGATAACACCTTGGTGTCAGTGATAGACAAATTATCGGTGATTGTCTCGCAAGATTCTATTATGAGGGCTACTGAATGTCCAAATGAAGGAGCAAAACTGTTCAACAATACAAAGTGGATTGGTCAAAGTCATATAAATGAAGACTACATCAATCGATAACTATATAGATCGAGTAATCCAGGAGTCAAGAAGTCTTCAAATCTAATTCCGAAGGCCAGGGTTCTTCATTCAACTCTTCTTCACTGTATTCTACCAAGAGTGGGATCAAAGTATTTAGTGACGATGAATGATGAACATTGTCTATTTCATCTATTCAGACACCAATCTATTAATCTTCCTTATTTGATTCTGACCTATATGATAAGGGCTAAGGAGGATTATCATCTGAAGAGTGGTTCATTACCTTACGGTATGCTGTTGACAAGATTCTTCAAAGAATTTGGAATCCTACTTGATAGAGGAAACAGAGTTATCAAAACCTCTACTATTCGTAAAATGGGGATTAAGACTGAAGTTGAAACGGATAAAGATTTCATATCGACAACACATTCTAAGGGGGAGCTTTCAATCAGAAGAAGCTGGAAAGAAGATGTTTCATTTGGTCTGCAAGCAAAACCTCAATCAACCAGAAGAATCTCAGCTGAGGTGGTAAAAGTTGAACAATCGTCTTATAAGTCAATACGAGCCGAGACGATTCCTAAAAGGAAGGAAAGTGTAAAGGTTCAATAATCAACTCACAACGTGTCTTTAAAGAGGAAGGCTGAGACGCTCTAATTAGAAAGAGCCGAGAAGTCTAGAAGGTCACCAAGATTGATGACCTTACGACAACAAGAACAGAAAAAGCAAAAAACTCTAATTCTT
>JANZXP010100069.1:0-20364 GCA_027576715.1 Erythroxylum flavicans
TCCGTTATCTTAGGTTATGTGTCGAAATGACCTACGGGCGTCCCGATGCGTATCCTAGGGTAATGGGGTGTTACAATGAAATAGACCAATAAAAAGCTCAAAATATGGTATAAATTGAATTATATTATTAAACATAGCCTCGGTTATACTCATGTCACATACTCTATTGATTTATGAGTTTTCTAAGAGAATCCATTGCTTAGGGCACATCCATGCTCTAAGCTATGTCTTTGAGAAGTTGATGAAAATAGGATCAATAATGTGCCTCTAACGTAAATTTATTAAAGAATTTAAAAGGCTCCATAGACTTATCCATGCTCGTGTCCCAAATTTTCTCCTTAAATTTTCAAACCCATAATTCTTTGTAATCTACACTATTGTCATGTTGCAGACCATGTTACTAAAATTGTAAAAAAAGTCTAGAGGTTGCACAAGTCCCCTATTTTTGCGATTCCCTTCATATTTCCCTCTTTGAACTTATATAAATACACGTTATAAAAATTGCATTCCCAAACCATTCCCACTATATTATATATATTTTCCATCAAGATTCATCTATTTTTCACTTTAAACCTCAATTTTCTCATTACTTAAGGCTATAAAATTTTAAGGATTTTTATGTTTCTACATTTTTATTGATTATTTGTGCTCTTAAACATTAAATCCAACCTTAATGATAAGATCACAACCATTTGTAAGTAAAAGGGTGAAGAGCCATTTGGGATGCATCAAGTAGTTGAACTTAACTATGAAATATGGTCCAAAATGAGCACTTATTGCTTACTTTGAAGGAGCCCCATTTTTAGGAAAGGTATACATTTCTTCAACTCATCCTTTTAAATCTAATAGGTGTGTTAGGAGTGTGGATTAGGTTGGTTTAGAGATAATAAGTTTGGCATCATAAGTGAGGAGGTTGATACAGTACATAAGGTGGAATATGATTTTTAAACATTGCTAAATACTCACATAGGGTCTTACTATTGAGACTTTTACTAGATTTAGGGTGAATATGGATACTATATTGAATAGGTAAAATTAAATCAAGTTTAATTTAGGTAGGAATATGATAGATATATCGTTTTAGTGATTTATATAGTACAATACAAGCTTTGTACTCCATACTATGCGGAGTTAGAGGAGCATAGGAGTGCTTCGTGGAATTTCCTAACAAGTCTTAGTAATCATATCTCTTAAGAATTTTGTAAATTAATTTCAAGAGAAATAAGAATATATGATCTATTTCAAAAGAAATAAGCATATATGATCTATCTAAAAGTAAGAGCACTCATGCCTTATCCCCATCCTTTTGATGTTTGTATATTGTCATTACATAAACCATTGTTGGAAGGAGGGAGAAAAATAATATGTTATCCCTCACCAATATATTTTATGTATGGTTTTAGTCGATTGACGAACATGTATTTAGGCTATTGTTTTACTAAGCACTTAGAGCATATAGGAGCTAAGAAGAAGATTTTTTATAGCAGCATTTATTTGACTAGGTTTGTGAAGAATCTGGGTAGTTTAAACACTTTTCCAGGGTTGATCATTGGTTGTCATATGGCTTCCGTTGACCTAGAGATGGTGCAGTATATGAGATTAGTTAAGAAGTTCAATAGAGCCTATGTTTTAGTTAGAGAAAGAGAGAGGATAGAGCCAAGGAGCAGGAGGGCATAAAGCATTATCTAAAAACATATGCATCTACGATAAAGAAGATATTAGAGGAGCACAAAGAGGTCCAACCTATAGTGAAATAGTTGTTGTAGGAGTAGAAAAATAAGAATGTTCTTAATCTCAAGAATGGCCACTAAGGAGAAAGCTCCATGCTATAGAGAATATAAAGGAAATTGAAGAAGCAAGGACAAAACTTACGATGTATGAAACAATGATGATCTTATTACTTTTAGTATACGAGGAACTTTGAGCAACCTCCCTATTTTCATTATACAAGGTACCCTTAAGTAGTAGCTATCGATTTACTTTCAGTATATGGGTAATTTTAGCCTCTTAATGATGACTTACTTTAGATTGAGACTATTTTCTTTTCTTTTTGTTTTTGCATGTACATCTTCATAATACTTCCCTTTTATATTCCTAAATCATATGTTTTGTTATTATTTTTTTCTCTTATTTAATTTGGATTAGTACTTTTTTTTAACTTAATTTAATGCCAAGTTTCTTTTTTCCTTTGTATTTTGCTTGTGTTTTCTTTAGTTGTGATTGTTTGTAAGGTATAAATAAATTATAAATATTGACTATAAGTACCCTGGAAAACAAAAAACAAGCAAGGATCAAAGAAGTTTCTTATACCTTTTTATTTATTATCGTTACTATTTATTTTTTTGTATATATTATAAATTGAGGACAATGTATAACTCAAATATAAGGAGGGAATCAACAATTGATAAGCCCTATTTTTTTTGCTTATCAATTTTATCGTAGTTAGTTTTTTCTTTTTTTTGGCATGTACATCTTTATAGTACTTCCTTTTTGCATTCCTAAATCAATGTTTTGTTATTATTTTTGTTTTATTATTTAATTTAGATTAGTACTTTGGAGATCATGGTACATTGTTGAGCAGGGTCTATGGTACATTGGAGATCAACCACTTTTTGTTCAACAATGGAAGCCTAGGATGGAGCTAGGCCGAAGTAAGATTGAAATGTTGCCACTGTGACACTTTCACAATTTATCGATGGAGATATGGACTATAGAAGGTTTGAGCTTCATTGCTAGTTTACTTGGAAAACCAATTTCTACGAATTCCCAGACTACCTCTAATATAGATAATAGGGCACACTAAACTATGTATTGAGATTTCTAAATGTGCTTTGTTACCTGATAGTCTATCAATTCTTTGTTTAAGGGAGAATATGGAGTTGGTTAAAACAGATGTCACATACCCTTGGAAACCTACTAGTTTAATCAAGAAATGGGTTCCCTCTGGTAAGTTTTTTAAAATTGGTTGGAGTGATGAGCTTCTAGGGGATGATTTAGGCAGTTCTTCCAAAGGGCTAGCAGCTTAGTCTATTGAAACCATAAGCAATAATGGTCTGTCAAGCTCTCCTCAAATTGTAATTGAGCAAGATTTAACTGTGAATGTTACTAAACCATAACTTCATCCTACGAGTAATCCTTCAGCTAAGAGTGGTAGATTTGAAACTAACTTGGATTCCAATGGCTTATATGTACAAGTCAACGATCCTGGTACTCACATCCGAGAGGAGATCAGTGAGCAAGTCATTGAAGGTGGTCAAGCAATCCACTATTTAACTGAACTATATCTATTAAAACCTAATACTAAGCAATATATAGTGCAGTCTAAGAATGCAAGGAGAAGGTCTGGTCATAAAAAGGGGTTCTATAGGGAATTCCTCCTCCAATCTATGTCCATCTTAGTTTGGAATACAAGAGGGTTGAATGACCCTTTTAAAAAATCTATAGTGAAGGAGGTAGTGAGGGAAAAAAACCATTTTCGCTTAGCCTTCATGAAACTAAAATAAAAGACCCTCTTATACTTTTTGGTTCACGATTTTTGGGTGCTAATTGAGAGCTTTTTTCAAACCACATCTCACATTACAATAGAATCATATGCCCATGCCTATTTAATGCAGATCTGATTAGAGTAACTATTATTGAAGATTTCTACTAGTTGGTGCATTTCCACCGTCACATAAGACAACTGAATAAGGGGTTTGATCTTACTCTTATATAGGCCTCAAATTTTAGCTTTCAAATAACAAAATTATGGAATGAGTTACAACTTTTACAATAAAGCATACTTAATCCGTGGCTTGTGGGTAGAAATTTTAATTTTTCACTCAATTCAGTTGAAGTGGAGAATAGTAGGAGATTTCATACAGGACTTATTCAGGAGCTTACAAGCTTTTTGTTACATATGGATCTAGTTACTTATGAGAAAGAAACTTGACAGAGCCCTTATGAACACTCTCTGGTTAAATCAATTCCCCACTTCATTTATGCACTTTAGAGAAATCTTAATGTCTGACCACTCATATATGCTGATTCAAAAACTCACTACTTTCAAGTCTATGGGAGCTTCATTCAAATTCTTCAATGCTTTAAATGGTATGGTGGGCTTCTCTAATCTTGTTTATACTTATTGACACACTCCTGTCACTGGTTACAAATCCTATTAGTTCATGTACAAGTTAAGATGTGTGAAGGCTGCTATTAAAAATTTTATGCTAGCCAGACAACCTAGTTTGCATACCCTGAAAGAAAAACTTATCCTTATTTAACAAACCTACTATATGAATCCTCATAATCTTAAGCATAGACATAATGAAGTACTTTCTTTATAATCATACCAAAAAGCTCTCAAGTTTCATAATTCAGTCCATATGCAGAAGGCTCGATTACACTAGTTAAAGGATGAAGATTCTGATACTATATACTTTCACTCCTCATTACTTGCCGTAGGAATGTCAATATAATTCCTACACTTCTTGACAGTAGTGGGAGATAACAAACTACTCAAAACAATCTTATAGACCTAGCTCGATAATATTTCATGGAATTAAAGGGCACAACTAATTTTATTTCACCAAGTTGCAACACCAGTAACTTGTTTGAAGGTAGCATTAAGCAGGATACCATTAATTCTCTCACTTCACCTGTTATTGCTCATGATATTAAAAGGGTATTGTTTAGTTTGCATCCCTCTAAATCCTTTGGACCTGATGGCTTCACTACATTGTTCTTTCAATATACAAAGGACATTACTAGTGAGTTATTCATAGCAATAGTGGAGGAGTTCTTAAATTCAGCCAAACTCTTACAAGAAATCAATCATATTTACATATGTTTAATCCTTAAGAAGCACAGACCTTTAATCATGAGTGACTTTCAATCAATCTCCTGTTGTAATACTATTTACAAGGAGATATCAAAGATTCTACCTAAAAGACTTAAACTAGCCCTATCTGACATATTACCCCAACTCAAAGTGCCTTTATACCTGACAGAAATATTGGTGATCATATACTACTCATTCAAGAACTATTGAAAGACTATAATTCAGGTTAAAAAACTCAAAAGTTGCTTAATAAAAATTGATTTCTTCAAAACATTTGATATTATTAGCTGGCATTTCATAAGAATTTGTCTTGAAGCTATCAAACTCCCTTGTCAACTAGTGTAATTAATCATGACTTGGATATAAACCTCATCTTTAAGTGTTCTTGTCAATGGCATTCCTTCCAAACCTTTCAAACCAACCAGAGGCATTTGACAAGGAGACCTTTATCCCCATACTTGTTCAATCTGGTTATGGAAGGTTTTTCTCAGCTATTAACTAAGCTCATAGCTTTCAGTGGTGGATTCAAATATTATCATCACTATAAAGAAATCAATCTCACTCATCTTATTTATATAAATGAACTTCTACTTTTATATGAAGCAAATGTTTTTTCTATCAATATTATGATGCATGCTCTCAGCTTATTTGCTCAATAGTTTAGCCTCAAGTATAACCCTAGCAAAAGCAACCTCCTTCTCTCTGTAGATGTAAGGAGTTCAAATGAGATAAGAAGACTCACTGGATTTACTTAGTCTCTCATACCTTCAGCTATTTGGGAGTACCTATTACAACTTCCAAACCTAAGTATCTTGACTGTATTCCTATAATTGAAAGATTGAAATATAGCGTTCTGGCTTAGCAGAACAGATTCTTATCTTATTCTGCTAGATTAACTCTCATCATTTCAGTTCTTTACAATTTACATATCCATTGGGCTGCACATATAGCTTTACCTAAGAAAGTTACTAAGGAGATGGAAATAATTATAAAGACCTTCTTATAGTCAAGTACCATTGATAATTTGAAGACAGCTACAATTAAATGGAAAAGGTTTTTATGTGCAAAAGATTATGGAGATTATAAACTGATCAAAATGAACTAAGGAGCAAATGGATCCATGAACACTACTTGAAACATACCAATTTTTGGCTGCTGGACTACTTTAGAGCCAGATCTCCTGTTCTTAAGCAACTGATGGCTTTAAGGGGGCTCATTTATGCTCACATTGAACATAGCATTGGAAATAGGGACAGGACTTGGATTTGGTATGACAAATGGCTTGACATCAATCCTCTAATCCACATACCTGAATTACAACACATAAGGAATAGATTGCCTTTGAACTAAAGTTTCTTTTTTTATTATAAATGGTGAATGGCATGGAGATTTTAGTGGATTCTAGACTTTGTTGAGCTCCTTCAACGGCTTAATGATCCATGCAATGTTGATTTCATTTCCTAGTCTTTAAACAGGAATCATACTTTCTCAAACCACTCTTGTTATCAACTGTTTACTGCAGAAATGGCTTATGTGCCTTAGTTCAATCTCTTATGGAGAAATGCTATTAGCCCTAAGGCTTCTTTCATCTTATGGCTTGCAATCAAAAATTGACTCCAAACCAAGAGTCAATGGTATGGAAACACTGATACTACTAGTTTATTTTGTAGCATTGATGTTGAAGACAGGGATCATTTGTTCTTCCAATGTCCTTATTCTAAAGCTATCTGGAGTAGTATCATACATTACCATATAATTTTTGCAACCCAATTGTGAGCAAACATTAAATTGGATCATTTTTAACTCAGAGTATAGGAAACTCAATGGTTCTCTCTACAAAGAAACTTTCACAATTACCATATATACTATATAGAGAGATTAGAATAGTCGTAAATTTATAGATAAGAAGACAAAGAAATGCCAACCTATAGATGGAGTTGTCAACCTCATTAGAGCATGCGAATATGTTTCAAATGTGTAGCAATCTCTGTCAATGGACTTGAAGAGAATGTGGAGCTTGTAATTTCATTAGCAATTTCACTAAAGCATATGTATTTTCTTTTGTTCATTTCTTTAGCTCTGCTACTTGTAATTAGTTCTTATTAAGGGGATAAGCGAATAGACCATAACTCATTGTAATGTTGTTTTAGTTTCACTTATCAATTAATTACTATTCATTTTTCAAAAAAGAAGTTTCTTTTTTCCTTTTTATTATGCTTGTATTTTCTTTAGTTATGATTGTTTGTAAGGTATAAACAAATTATAGATATTGACCATAAGGACCTTGGAAAGAAAAAAACAAACAGTGATCAAAGAAGTTTCTTATACCTTTTTATTTTTTCCCTTTTTATTTATTGTCTTTAATAGTTATTTTTTATTTTTTACATATTATAAATTGAGGACAATATATAACTCAAATATAATAAGGGAATTAATAATTTATAAGCCCTATTTGTTTTTCTTATCAATTTTATTGCAATTAGTTTTAAATGGAATAATTCTAGAAAAATTTTATCAATGAAAAAGATTAATTATGATGACACATCATACATTTAGTTGTTTTATGATTTAATTAGTTTATTCCAATAGTCACGAGCATTGATAGCTAATTTAATTCTAATTTACTCAAATAATTGTGACAATGGATACTTAATTTGTATTATAAGATTTTTTATAATTTAGCATATCATCGAGTTAGAAATGAGTTCTTTCTAAATATTTTAGTATCCTATTTAAAAATAATATATTAATAAATTAAAAAAATTTCTGACAAGTGAGTATAAATAAATACACTCCAATGCATTTAACTTGAGGGAAGATATTAAAGTTAAAGAGGGATGCCAATGGTTATTTAAAATAGTGATTTAACGAGTAATCAAACACTTATGATAAGGTATTTGCTTTCACGTCAAAATTGATGATCTATATTTTATTATTAAAATATTTAAAATTTTAAGCATCTTACTTATATATTTGTACTTTATAAATTAGATTGAATATTATAAATTAAGTTGATATTTTAAGAATTGTTAGTGTAAATTGAATTGATTTACAACTTAAAGCAGGTATTTAAAGGTGTAACTAATTAATGAACAATGTAATTTAATGAATGTAGGATAATGTTAATTACTTTAATTAATTTATTGAACTATTTCCTATAGTTACTACCTTTTTTAGTTGAGTAATGAAATTGATTTGATTAAGGAGAAGCACTATAACAAAACATATCATTAGCTACGTTTTTTTAGCAGCAATATCAAAATCGTCGCTAAATGTCTACATTTGACGACGATTTCATAATTCGTCACCAATAGTCATGGTTTTAGCGACGTTACAGCAACATCTTTGGTGACAATTTTCTAGAGTCATTGTAAAAAGACCCTGTTTCTATAATGGCTTTAGTATTTCGTCATCAAATGTCGAGCGTTTGGTGACGGTAGTTTAAAACGTCACCAAAAGAACATGGGTATTTGCGACAAAATTGATAATTCATCGCCAAATGTGGAGTTTTTGCGACGAAACCTTAAAATCATTACCAAAAGTCAAAATTAAATAATTTATAATTAATAATGTTAAATTGATAATTTTTAATGCTAAGTGTGATTAATAATCCTAAGGTTAGTTAAAATTGAAATTTACATATGATTTTTCATATTTTTTCATTTCCCTTCTTTATAAATTTTTTAAAATATATAGTTAATGCATTAAAACTCTAAAAATTATCTTTTTGGATATAAAAAGATAAATATACCTAAAATTTTAATATTAATAAGATAAAAATATAATAAATTTCAGTTAACTACTATTCTTAATTATTAATATTTATGAACAATAAAATAATAATACATAAAAAGTTGGAATATGGTAATCAATATAATATAATGATATAAGGTAAGTACTACAAGATGTTAATTAAAAGTTTAACAATTCTTATAGACAAAATAATAAATAAAGTTCCACGCCTAATATTCCATTGAAAAGGAAAATAAATAATATTTTTTTTGGATTCCAATTGACATTAGAGTTAGTAAAAAAGGTTAAGGCGTTTCCAATGTCTGGATTCCCTAGAAGCCTCCTTGTACGTTCCAAGCCATCAATTGAAACAGTTAAATATTGTCCCTCAGGTTCTGGTGAATTGACACCCTCTTCCTACAACTTCTTTACTTTAGCTAAATTTGCAGAAGATACAGTGAATGATTTCCCAAATGCAGTATGCATGACGGTGTTAGATGAACCGCACGTACTAAGCATTTTAGATAATGAGCAAACATAATAGAACAATCAAAGCTAAATCAAACTGTATGAGGAAGTCAAATAAGAACACATATGTGCCCGAAAACAGTATGAGGAAGTCAAATAAGAACACATAAATGCCCGAATGATAAACTCCATGATCGTCTTAATGAACAGACATGGTTTTTGCAATCAAGCACTATTTTGAAACAACTGACTTCCCTTATCCTGTACGAACCATCGGGACATCACCACCGCCTCCATTTCCATCTATGTTCTCTTGAAGATTCGAGGAAGCTTAACACAACATATAGTATATACAATCAGATGTTTATATAATAGCTTTATAACAGAAAATGAGATACTGATAATAAAGAAAGAGAGGTATTTTGGATGATACTAAGAACCTTGAACAAGAAGATAGGCCATAGAAGGTAAGCAGTAATTAGTGTATGAAGAGGGGATTTGTTCTACATTAATTTGTTCTTCATTAGGAACAATTTTGCCACATTCCTCCCAGCGAAGCTCATTTCTACCATCAAAAACTAGTCACCCACCTCGACATTCCGCGATGAATTAATATTAAAAGTTTTATTCGAAAATTCAATATAAGAATTATTATTTGAATGTTCCAACATTATAGCGATGTTAATTTTGTGAACTATCAAGTAAGACTACTTCATATGATAAGGTTGAGAATGTTAAATGTGTATGTATTATATTTAAGGGATGTATAAACATCCCTTGCAGCTCTGAAATATGATTGCTTCTATGTACATTAACATACCTTGTAGAATCTTCTAATGAAAATAGTTATGTAACTGTGATTTAACTCTAAATTATGTTAATAATTAGCTTGTTAGTTTTAAGCTACTCCATTATATATATGTTTTCATAAAATATATATTCAAATAATTCCAATGTGTGTATGCTAAACGATATGGTCCTTTAAAAATAAGAGTAATAGGTTGTTAGTTTTGAGTTTTAATTGTTATATCTAATCACAGCCTCATAACACGTTCAAATAAAGTCATTTTGATGGATACATCTGTATAATATAAGTGGTAGAGTCATTTTAAAATAAAAGCAATCATATGGTAAATATGTACACAAACATTTGTTGCTGAAGTAGCCTTCATTCTCGAACAGACATTTCGTCAAACAATTAGCGTGCTTTTCTTCAAACAAGCATGGAAGGTTGAAAAAAAAAATTCGATCGATATACTACTAACACAGAAACACAATTCACCATATTTCTGGTTTTGAACATTTGACTTTTAATTGTTATGTGTAATCATAGCCTCATTACATATTGAAATAAATTCATTTTGATGGATACAATAATGCGCATAATCAAATGTAAATATGTACACAAACATTCATTACAGAAGTAGCCTTTATTGATGCATTTCATCAAACAGTTAGGAGGCTTTCCTTAAACAAGCATGGAAGGTGAAAAAAATCGACCCCATACACATCCAACACAGACACACAATTCACCACAAACAAAAACCTATACATCATAAGCTAAACACAAAGGTCATATAAACTCCAAAACGTAGCAATAAATTAAATAGAGCATAAGAAAGAGGGTTTGAAAATAGAAAAGAAGAAGATTACCAACACAGTTAACAACACTTCTTCGATAGTGACGACCACAACACAGGAAACGATCATAACAGAGGGAACAATACTTATTGGAGAGTGAACAAAGAGGAAATATGACAGCTAACACGAAAACAAAGAGAGCTTCATTTTGGTGTTAATAAACTAGTAGAATATGACGTCATTTGTAGTTAAACAAAACGATGTCATATTCGATTAATTCATAAGAAATGTACCATTTTGCTTCAATTCATAAAACAATCCTGAAATGGTGGGTCATTACTATTTGGCTTGACCTTTAGTAATGGCATTAATAAAACATTATATTAATTACCATATATAATTATATCTATTGCGATTACAATATAGTAAACAATGGAGATCAATATTAAATATTAATATGGTATTCTTCATAATCAAATTAAATATTATTCACAATGATTGTAAGTGAAAAAATAAATTTATTTAACAACAATATTATTTTAAAATTTTATAAAACAAACAACACAAAATTAATTTGTATTGCATAATTTAATTATTTTTATTAATGTATTTTAAAATATATGATTTGACAATTTTATATTGTGTGACAAAACTCTAATTACTATATATAAATTGGGTTACATTTTCTAAAAATTTTATATTATAGAAGGAAAATTCTATAAATATAAAATACAAAATAAATTAATATTTCTCATTAATGTCTTTTAGAATATATGATATGACAATATATAAATGATGTCACAAAACTCTATTTACTATATAAATTCCATACTATTTATATAATTTATATATTAACAAAAAAATTTGAAAATATAAAAATCAAAACCAATTGGTGACTATTATAGAAATTCGTCACCAAATATGATATTTAGAGATGCTATTGTTGACAGTGTTTAAGCCTTTGGCAACTATTCTCTAAATTTGTCCCCAAATATGATAACTAGCGACGAATTATGCATACCGTCGCTAAAAGGAATACGGTGTGTAAATATTTGGTGACTATTCTATAAGTCGCCAATTGTTTATACATCGTCAATCTTTTAGCGACGCTATTAATAATTCATTGCCAAATATGATAATTAGCGATGAATTATTAATAGTATCGCTAAAAGGTTGATGATGTATAAATATTTGACGATGAATTTTAAAGATTGTTGCAAAATGTTGAACATTTAGCCATATAAAATAAAACGTCGTCGTTTTCCTTTAAAGAAACGACGTCGTTTCCTTCATTTTTTAAAACGATTTACTGTGTACATATATTTGGCAATGTTTTCTTTAATTTGCCGCCAAATGTTGGAATGTTTTAAAAAAAGGAAAATGACGTCGTTTGTTCAATGACAAACGACTTCGATTTTGTTTCTATTTTATCAGATACACCGAACTCCCCCCCTTTTAGTCTTTCGTCATCTCTCGCTCCTTTCTTCTTCGTTTTCTCCTCAGTTGACAACCTTCCATCCTTCTGTCCTTTCCTCGTCGTCATTCTATCCTTCCATTGAGGTAAGTCATGGATCCTTTTTTTATTTTCTGCTTCAATTATTGGACAGGTATGTATGAATAATGAAGTGTATTGGTGATTTTATTGCATTGTTTACGTTGTTTTAGATTATTTGTGATTGGATTAGGATATATATGTCTCAATGTTAGTGATGAAACGGAAAACATGTGATTTTTGTAGTTATCTAGGGATGAAAAATACATGTTTGTAAAGTATTTGATGAATTGCCTGTTATGAAGTTGTGTAATATTGGGAGTGTTCTGCTTATGTTGGTGTATATATATCACATTCTATTGACATTCTACCAATAATGAGGCTAGGAGTTTCAAGTGTTCATGCTTATAGTGCAAGGGAGTTGATATTTTAAACATGTTCTGCTTGTGTTGACAATATACCAATAATGTTAAGTTCCCTAATTTTTTAATGTGAATAGAGGTTTGAGAGTCTAAAAAACACCCTCTTACTTATCTTAGTATTTTAATTTGCACTAAGAGACCCAATTTACACTAAGACGCCAACATTTAATGAATTTAAACCTCTCATTAATAAAATCAAATCAAGAATTTTGGTTATTTTGGTTATTATTTAGTTGAGTATAGTTTCAAATACCATTAAGATTGGATAACAGTTAGGATTAAATGCATTAGGTTTTCTTAGTTTTAAAGTTTAAATTATTATAGTTTGTACCTTATACTTCAAATGTTGTAAAATTCATTCTATTGTCACTTAAACATAAAAATATTAAAATAATTAATTTACAGTATTGTCAAGTCTTGAATCTTGATATAAACATTAACAAGATTGTGAATAATTTAAGATTCATAGGTATCATTATGTAACCATCACACACAAGATTAAGAAATCATATATATTTGGTGTTCTATTTTAGTTAAAAGAACAACATTATATTAAATTTTAGGTGTTATGTCTAATTTTAAAATGAAAAAATATAATATTAATGCTTTGATAATGTCATATTTGGTATTCTATTTTAGTTGAAAGAATAACATTATATTCAATTTCACGTGATCACATTTGAAAATACATTTAATAATTTAATAATGATAAGATAAATTATGACAACTTTAAGGCATAAAAGAAAACATTTTAAAGGTTAATATCTAACTTCGAAAAAGGTTAAATCATAGTATGACTTATTTAATCTTAATATTTATTTAACTCCTTCAAATTCCAAGGTCGATTCTTATATACTATTATCTAATCTACAAAGCTACAAATTTATCATGTGATTCGTCAAAGGACTTGTATCGATTAATAACACATGAGATGATAATATCATTGTAAACAAGATTATGAACTTGATACAATGGAGAGATTGAACTTGATACATTAATAAGATTGTGAACTCTAATATCATTCTAAATACTATATTTCATTTGAAATATTTTTCCCAAAGCCAAACCAAAGGCCTTAATTGTACCCTCAAGTGCCTTTACTCTTAAGTTATTATCAATTATGTTTATTAAGACATATTCACCAATGTTATTACTTTCAACTAAAAACCAATCTACAAATCATAGAAACCAATAAGAAAGACTTAACTCCTGAGTTCTATACTTTTATGTCACAATTCCACTAAAAATGCAATCAAATTCTAATGTTTAAATTCAAATAATAATGCATTATGCACAATGTTCCATATACTCAAACTTAAAGAGAGGATCATATTGGAGATCTCTCATAGCTAGGTGATGGAACTTCTACATCTTCTTCACATAATAATTGGTAAATGTTGCAGAGGATTACAGTGTTGCATGTAAAATATATAAATACAAAACTATTAAACAATTGTAGCATATTAAATACGAAATTATGGTTTTTGCAGGCCCTGTTTTGTGTTGAAGAGCATCGATAAGCCTCCAACTTCGTTCTTTGCGATTGTCCATCCGTCCATGTAAGTCGTCCAACTATTATGTATCATATGTTATGCTCTATTAATACCCCTATTCGTTTTTAGGTTTTGTTAAGTTATGAAACTTAGTTTGTGAACTTGTAATTGACAATTTGGGAAACATAATGTACCTACAATTATGGACAATCCTTTGCATAATAAACTCATAACATGATATATAGGTTAGAAACCCGTGATGCAACTCCCATGAGGCTTAACGATGAAATATTCCACGAGCCTAAGAGTTACAGCGAGAACTTGCTTTCTCAATTCATGTGATGTAACAATGCCACGTACCATAGTGCTTGTTTGAATTCTAACTTTGAAAATGAACTTGTAGTGATTAATCATTATGTTATATAGAACAAGGATTGCATATAGTAATTCAGTTATTTACTTTTAATTTTATAGCTAGATGGAAAAAAGTTGGATTTCTCATCAGAAATAGTCCACTAAATACTTAGAAGGAGTTAATAGTTTCATGTAATTTATAAAATATCACATGGGTGTTGAATGTTGTATTCATTGTCCATGCATAAATTGCTTAAATGTGAACATGCAAAGTCAAGATGTGGCCTATAATCACTTGCTAATCTGAGGCATAGATAAATTCTATACTCCATATATTTATCATGGTGAACGTTCAAAAGCAAGTTGTAGTAAAAGTGTAGGTACAAGTGTTGATGATAGTAACAATAATGATGTAGAAGATTGTGATATTAATAATGATGGTGATGATGGGATTGGCGAGATGTTAGAGGGTTATAGGAATTATATGGAGACTAAAAATGAAACTGGTTTGCCTAACATAATTGGTAACATTACAGAAGATAATTTTTGGAAGTTATTGAAAGTTGCTCAAAAAGAATTATATCTAAGGTACTCGAATTTCTCACAGCTATCTTTTATTATGAAGTTGTTGCATTTGAAAGTCTATAATAAATAGAGTAACAAGACTTTTGACATGTTAATTGACTTGCTCAATGATGCATTATCTGTTGGACACAAATTGCCCAAATCTTATTATGATGCAAAGATATTGTTAAGGGACTTTGGATTAAGATATATCAATATATGCTTGTAAGTATGAGTATACTATATTTTAGAAGGACGGTAAAGATCAGTCAAGTTTCCTGATGGGTATGCATCTAATATAGCTCGTTGTGTGAATGTTAAAGAGGGAAAAGTATCGAGGTTGAAAAGCTATGATTGTTGTGTACTTCTGCAATGATTACTTCTTGTTGGAATAAGCGGGTGTTTGTCGAAGAATGTGTCCAAAGCAATTATGTTGCAAGACATTTAAAGTTGAAGAGGTTGACAAAATGGAAAAAAACATAGCTTTGATTCTATGTAAGCTTGAACTAGTATTCCCCCATCATTTTTCTAAATTATGGTACATTTGGTAATTTACTTACCATAGGAAGCAAAACTTTATGGAACAGTTCAATTTCAATGGATGTTCTCAATTAAAAGGTAATTTATATTAACTTCTACTTTTTATAAAGGTTATTAGTTGGTAACAATTACTAATTTTTTATATTTTGTTTAGGTTTTTATGCTCTCTTAAGCATCATGAATGTAACAGAGCTCAACCTGAAGGATCTATTGTAGAGGCTTATATAGGGAATGAATGCTTGACATTTTATTCAATGTATTTAAATGACATCAAGATAAGATTTAATAGATAAGAACGTAACTTTGATTTTGATTAAAATGATGGCTTGTCAGTTTTTTCCTAAAATGTTAGGCCACTTAGTGTCGGAAAATATGTGGAGTTAACTAAAGACAAATTCGGAATTGCCCATTGGTGTATTTTGAACAATTGTGAGGAAGTCGACAAATATATGGAATATGTATATTACATTTCATTCAAAATTTCATATTTAAAATTTGTGATTCAATCTATATTTCCTAATCTCTACTTACTTTTTTAAATATAGAGCATAAAGATTCGATTCTAAGTAAAGAGATTGTTAATGTTAAAGAAAGACAAAAGATTAAGTTCCCATCAAGGTTTAGGACTCGAGTAAGTTATATATTTTAACAAAAAATTATGAACTTATGACAATTTGTATCTCAGATTAACTTCTAATTACATTTTGTCCTACTGATGATACAGTTACATAACTGTAACATGCAAGAACCAATAACAACATTATATTCTTTAGCATGTAAGCGTCGTATGTGTAGGAGAAAATATACAGGTAGTATTATTAATGGAGTTAGATTTCACATACAAGATCGAGACATTTGACTTAGAAGCCAAAATTGTGAGATTGTTGTTAAGGAATGTCATGACAAAGATTTTATTAACTTCTACGGTGTCATCTCTGATATAATGGAGTTGCATTACATCAAAGATAAAAAGGTTGTTCTATTTAAGTACAAATGGTTTAATCTTGGCATCATAAAAGTTAATGGCAATATTATTAACATCAATGTTAGTAAAACATGGTATGATAATGACCCTTTTATCCTTTCAAGTCAAGTGAAGCAACTATTCTACCTCAATGATACTATATTAGGCAGCAATTGGAAAGTTGTTCAAAAGTTTCAACACTGAAATCTCTTCGATTTTTGTGAAAGGAAAAATGGTCTAATGAGTGAGGATGGTGATGAAGTATATCAAGAGATTGAATCGGAGTTAAATAATGAAGCCATTTAAATAGAAGATGCAGATACGTCATCATTCCATAGGAGAGATGTTGATCCCATTATAATATAAGTAGATGAAGTACAAGTCAATCTTATCATAGAAACAGATGAAGACTATATTGAGGATTAATTATATGAAAATGATGATACTTTGGCCTAATATAATAGTGATGAAGAGTCGAAGTATAATGTAGTTAATGATGATGATTTTCAAGATCTTGATCACGGTGATTAAAGGTAACAAAAGGGTTCCTTATATTGTTTGAAATGTATTATACATGTTTGAGTTATGTTAATGCGTATTGCTGATATTTGACTTATATTAATGCATATTAATGATGCTTCACCCTTGTTTAATGTGTATTGTTGATGTTTTCTTGACATCTACACATAATAATAATGCTAACATAAGAAAACATAAACTACCCTTTTGACATAAACAAGTTTATACCATTTGGCCTCATTTCATTTAGTCAATACTAAAATAACTAGAAACAAACTATTTTGATGTTTGAGATAAGTTTATATGGATTGTTGATTTTGACTTATGTTTATGCGGAATGTTGATGTTTCAGTTATGTTAATACGGAATGTTGGTGTTTGAGTTATGTTAATCCAGAATGTTAATGTTTGAGTTATGTTTATACGGATTGTTGATGTTTTAGTTATGTTTTTGCATATTGTTGATGTTTGAGTTACGTTAATGTGAAATGTTCATGTTTGAGTTATTTTTTTCAAAATGTTGATGTTTGACTTATGTTTATGCGGATTGTTGATGTTTACGTTATGTTTATGCGTATTGTTGCTATTTGACTAATGTTTATGCGTAATGTTGATTTTTGAGTTATAGATATTTTTTATAATGGCACCAGGTAGAAACATAAGAAAGAAGGTGGCAACTAGCGAAATTGTTTCTCTCCCATAACAACCAGATCAATCTGACCATATGCAACATCAATAGCCAAGTTCATCCACCAATGAAGCCAATCAATAACAACCTCTAGCTACCTCAACTAGTGTTGAGGGATCTTCAGGTTTGTTAATCATTATCACCTATAATTATACTTATGCTCAAATATATATTTACATGTTTAATATGTTTTTTCTTATCCTTATTCTTTTGTTGTCAGGTTCCAATATTGACATCAGAAAAAGAGGTAGAGGTATCACTAAAGGATCTAAGTTACAGCGAATGAATATTGCAATGAACAGCAAATTGTCAGTATATATTGACACCTCTCAAGATTGTCCTATTAACAAGATCGAACCAGCAAAATTGTCCAACGATTAGGGGTCATTATTAGAATTGAATTGCCTTGCCTTCAACATGTCAAACAGTTGAAGGAAGATAAACTGCTACAGAATAATCTCGATAAAGTTTTGATAATTTTTCAATTTATTTAATTATATTCATTTTTCTTATTTAAAGACTAATTTCACTTATAATTTTTGTTCACAGATGAAGCTCAATATCGTCTATATCGACAACCCTGAAGTTTCAAGTTGTGTGACTCCACTGTTTAAACAAAAGACCAAGGATCATCGTTATCGACTACATAAATACTACAAATCTTTTCCTTTTGATGAGGAGGCAAGGAGACATATTTTCAAACGGATGTCTTCAAAAAATTGAAGCCAAATGTGTGATTATTGGGTCTCTACCAACATAAAAGTTTGACTTTTTTCTCTTCACATGTAGCTCCCATTAACCTTATTACACAATTTAATGATTATTTCTTTTCTTTATTTGGAAAAAGTGTGAGAAAGTCAAGGTTAACAGAGGAAAAATGAAAACTCCTTACAACCAAGGCTCCATATCACTTTTTGTCATACGAAAAGAATATGTAAGTTCTTTGTTTATAATTTATAATTATATTAGTAAATCCAATATTATTTATTGTGTTTTTAATTAATTTTTTCATAAAACAGAATGAGAAGGAACTAAATAGACAAGAGTGCTATAGGATCACACTATACAAACTCACTCATTATAAGGAAGGTCAAGGGCGAATGTCAGAAGAAGCGCAAAATAACTATGTAAGTATAAATTTTGTTTAAATTTTAAGTTTATTTATTTATGTAATACTAACTAATAATATTTGAATTCAGTATTGATTTTGTTTTTAAAATTTTAGAATAAGACGCAAAAGTTGTTGCAAAGATCATTGTCTGGCGGAAATGAGCCAAATATATAGATATTTGCAATAACATGCTTGGTACAAAATTCGGTTTCATCAAAGATCTTGGGTTTAACCCTAAGCCAATTGTTTCTTACTAATCAAAACCAACATATGTTGCCCATCTTCAAGAGGATAATCAGTCGCTTAACACCAAATTACAATATAATGAAGAAAAATCAGAACATAATGAACAAAAGTTAGACCGTACTAAAAAAAAATGACCAAGCTTGAAAAGATGGTTAAACAAATACTTGACTCAAATTATGTAAGTAGTAACGACGATGAAAAAGAGTCTTAGTTTGTACATAAGTATTTTTGTTAAGATTTAATGATATTTTATTTTTATATAAAATGCTTGTAATTTCTAATTATTTTTAATTATATTTTTGTTTAATAAATTATAAAACCAAAAAATCTAAATACTACAAATAATAACATGGATTAAAAATATTACCAATAATTATAATTAACATGATAAAATTTTTAATAATAATGTTTATTAAAAAAATTTAAAATGTAGCTAAACAGATTTGGATATGTTTCTACAATCATCACCAAAACTTTTTAGTTACATTTCTAAAAACAATGTCGATAACTTTTTAAGTATTTGCTACGAATATTTAATCTTTGCCAATAGTTTTGAGCTTTGATTAAAGACTCGTCTTAAATACTATTATCTACGTTTACGGTAATGTATCTAATAACATTTAGCTATGAAACCAAAGCGTATCAAAATAGTATTGGCGACTATTTGTTTTATCCTTGTCTACATCTTTTCACTACGTATTCATCTCGTAGTTAAATATAATTTGCGAAGATTTAATAAAAATGTTGCCTATAATATTTTGTTAACGAGATTTTGCGACGATTTGGATAACGAATTGATATCGTCGTAAAATATTATCAACGAAAATTTTAGGTCTTTTAGCAACGAAAATTTTCATTGCCAAATACAGGGTATTCTGTTGTAGTAAAGAAAAATTTAGGTCTAGGCTCAAAGGGGTTGAACTAGGATATAAAATTTTTGGGTTGGATTTTGAAAGACAATGGATAGAAAAGGGGTTGCACAAACAATGCCTTAGCTTCATTCCAATGTACTAAATGTGGTTTTGAATAGAACTTATGTCAGTTTCTAGCAGGGGACAAATGTGTGCGCTCTCCGAAAGAAAACTAGAGTGCATGTAAGGTTGCATTCTCTATGCTATGTCTCAAAAATCTCACAGTGTGTTTAGTGTGGATGTATCACAAATCCATCATTCACTTAACTTCAACTATAATAATGAAGTTGAACCAAGGCTGCTGAAACTACCTCTTATGCAAGTATACCATATCACAAATCCATCATTCACTTAACTTCAACTATAATAATGAAGTTGAACCAAGGCTGCTGAAACTAACTCTCATGCATTTCCTTTTTTTATTTTTTTTACTTTTTTTGCTTTCTTTTCATTTTTTTCAA
>JANZXP010100135.1:0-20345 GCA_027576715.1 Erythroxylum flavicans
TCATAATCTTTCTATTATAACATGCCATAAAGAACAACACTTTACTTACTTATTTAGCTTCCAATTCTAGTTCAATTCATTAGGTGCACCTAGTCCTTCATGTATGCAAAATCACCCAAATTTAAGTTGGAAATTAGATGGCTTTCAGCTAAGATAAAAGATAACAATAATTTGGTTCTTTAGCTATTTTGTGAAGGGTGAAAGCATGTATTTAATGTGGTAGTTTAGCATAGCTTCAAGAAAAACACAAGGATGGGAGATAGAAGCAAGTTTCGGTGGTGAGAGATGAGAAGAGAAGAAGAATGAACAAGGATGAAATAACTCTTGCAGAAACGTTACACCTTAGATGTTAGATGTCACCATATTAGATTAACATATGTCCCTAAGCATGTAAGCCACTAATCCCTTCCATAAGCTACCAAATGTCACCAAGTTACTAGTCCATTTTTCACTCAATCATTGTCGCCATTTTTCAATTAATTAACCGTGCCAAATGTTACTCATTTATATATGCCATTTGTCATTTATTTTATAGGCTTAGTCATTCTAATTTTCGATGTGTCAATTTATTTTACCACTTGGCATTTTTCCTATTCTAAATATACATTTTAATTCATCTGTTTTCTAATGGTAACAATTAATTCTAAATTTATTACTTGTAAACAATTATTGGCCCTCGAATGTTTTTTTGGTTTTTTAGTTAAGCATGATTTAGATAATTATGAGGCTTAAGTGAATTTTTGGGGGTTAATTTTTTTATTTTTTTTATTTTATTTATGTCTATGTTAGTAGAATTTATTTCATGGGTTAGTTGAATTAAAGGTGGTAAAAATTCATAAAGGGGTATTTTGGGTAGTTTAGTTAAGGTTAAAAGAACCTAAGCTTATAAGGAAGGGTAAAATGGACATTTTGGGCTCATTAAGGGTAAAAAGGAGAAGATGAAAGGTGGGCTTGCGTGTGAAGAAGCCAAAAAAATGAAAATAAGAAGATAGAAGAGGGAGAGAGTGTTGTTGGAGAGAAATGAAAGGAGAGAAAGAAAGTTAAGCTAGGTTTTGATTTTTCTTAGTCTTAAAGAGTGATTTTTAAGTTATTCAAGAAGGGAAAAAGGGAGAGGAGGATTAGAGCTTCCATTAGAGCCAACAATCTCACTATTTGGTGAAGATTCAAGGTAAGTTTTATTTTAATCTTTTGGATTAAGAAATGTATGAGTTTAAGAATTCTAGGATAAATTTTAGTGAATATGTCTTGTGGGTTCTCCAATTTGAATTCCTATTGAATGGGAATTTTGTCTTTTATGAAGGAAATCATGGAGGGGTTCAAGAGAGGCAAGGGGAGCAAGAGGAAAGACATCCTTAAGCTAATTCCTAAGCAAAGATTTCAAAGTGGGTTTCATGTTTATAATTGGATAATGAGCCATTATGTTTTCTTTTTAGTCAAAAAAATAAAAGGACTTTTCATTGCTGTATAATTGTGGAAATTGTTGCTTTTGAATGATTTTAGAAATTTCAATATTCTTGATATTTTAATTGGATTGTTTAATTGTGAAAAGATGATGGAAGTGCATATGAAATATTGCATGTTCATGAAAGACATATCTTGAAAATGTGACATTTGGGCAGCATGTTTACAAGTTATGAAATGCATGTTATGTGGGTTTGATTAGGTCTCTTAAGTATGTCAAGTACACTTTGACAAAAGACTTCTCCCACCTGCCCGCTAGTGGCATGGAGCTCATTCATGAACTCCCATAAGTTTACGGCTACGCAAAACCATTTTGTGGGACTGCGATAGTCCGTTCTGTTCACGGCTACACAGGACCCTTATGGGAAATGCATAGTATATTATGTTTTTGGACCAACCCAAACCATTTTGATGTGATTATGTGTTCATGATATGTTGACAAGATTGATGCATACATGATTTATTTTATTGTGAATTTTGGTTGAAAATTTAAGAACCATGTGTTTTATGATTCAATAAGAATTTTCTATGACAATGAACATTTTAAATGGTTTTGCTTGTTATTCGTTATAAACTTGTTACCTACGAGTTTTTAAGTTCACCCCCTTTTCGTCTTCAGGTGAAGAAAATGAGATCGAGTGAAAGAGAATCGAGGCATCACTCCAAAATTTGCATCTTTTGTGTTTTAAGCTAGATTTGTAACCACAAGGCTTTAGTTGCATTTTGAGCAAATTACTGTTCATGTATCTTTTTATATTTTGGGCATTTTGAGATATTGATCTATTGTAGCTGAAAATTCCCACTAAAGCTTTGTAAAAACTCTTATATTTTGATGTTAATGAATATGTTTGTGTTTTGCTGATGATATGTCAAATTTGTCCATTGCATTTTTCAAGTTTTCCATAAGGTTGAGAATTTGTGTTCTGGCTCCGAGAGAAATACTGTATTAATCTAGGCTGAAATGGATGAAGTTGCCTTCTTGGAAATTATAGATTATTTCTCTAGTTTTCCAATGATATATAGTATGAAATTTTTGGACTTTGGAGTTGAGGGCTATGACTATTAGAAGTTTGGGATGTTGCATAGGATGGACTTTCGGGACAGCTACAGTATTTTGAAAATTTGACCCATTTAGAGGCCAGTTTTGTTTTTGAATCTTTATGTAAGTTGTATATATAGAAGTCTTATTTAAAACAGTCTTTGAATGACCTTAATCTGATACTTGTAGTGAAAGTTATGCCCTTTTTACCAAGACAGGTCGGAGGAAGAAAAGAGAGAAGAGGAAAGTCGCGAAAGCCACATTACAGGTGCGCGCCATGCTCGTAGGTCCTTTCCCCCAGCCTGAACGTATTTCACTATTTTTACCATAACTTTGTCGTCCAACCTCCAAATGACTAATTTTTGAAGCATTGGGTTCCTAACACATTCCTTTATCGTTACACAAAAATTTATAGCTTTGGGTTATAATTGGAAAAAGACTGATTGAATCAAAGTGAGGGGATCAGTTGGGAGAATGTGAGTTGGATATTTTTACTGAACATGCTTCCGTTTTTTGATGATATATTAATATGTAGAGCTCCAAATGAGATGATTATTGTTTCTAAGTAAGATAGAGACATAGAGCTACAAATTATCTGAAGGAATCGAATTTTAATTCAGTCCCTAAAACTTTCAAATTCTGGACTGAATTTGGGTATAGTGCACTGTTTTAGTGAAAAAACAGTGTGAAAATGTTTGGGCTATAACTTTCATATTTTTGAACCAAATTGAATGCTTTTAATGTCATTAGAGACTTAAGACAATGGGGAATAAATGTTCTGAAGAGGTCTAATTGAAATTCCAATTTGAGTTTCCCCAAAATCTGTTCAGAAATAGGAAATTTGAGTTCTTTTTTATGATTGACTAGTCTGGGCACGCCACCCTTGTAGGATGCGCATCCAGATGTCACTTAGGACGTTAGGAACGTGACTCACAAGGGCGGGGTCCCAACATAACGTACCAAAATCTAAGTATTTATACACAATAATGCTCTTTAAACTAAGGGTGTGCTAGCGGATAGCTTCTTCCTTCGAGAAGATCGAGAAAGGTGACTTGTAATCCTCTGCCCTGTTTCATAATCTGCAGCATGATACTTGGACTTTTCCTTTTGGTTGGGTTCATTTAGCCATCAGTTGATGTGCAGTCCTATTAGATTGAGGGCTGTAAAAAGTTTGAAGAGAGTTAAAGACTTAAAGATGGGTAGAGAGAAGTGAGAGGAGTTGAGTTTTTAAGTTTAGAGAGAGTGAAAAAATGAGTGGTGTAAAAAAATGAGCGTGAGTGTAAATATATAGGGTAGGAAGGGTAAAAAGTGGTAAATTTGGAAGAATAAAGGTTTTAAATTAGGCATTCCTGTTCTACCCTGTCGTAGGCCATGATCGTGGCCCTATAAAAAATACTGCATACTTTCGGATTTCACTTCTTTTCCTTATTTCATCCAAAAATCCTTCCATACCTTATAATTAAATTAGCACCTCCTTTTGCTTTCCATCCACCATATTCCTATGCCAACTAATCTCTAATTCTTATAATATATTCATATGGACTCGAAACACACACAAAGGAAACAAAGATGCAAATCCTATTTACTACAAAAGAAGACATAACAAGATGACAAAAACCATGGGTTGCCTCCCATGAAACGCTTCTTTTACCAGCAGTAGCTCAACGTATTTCTTTTGGTCATGGTGGTTTGAACGAGTCATGTAATGGTAGTGCGATCATAGGTCTCATGAATTGCAAATGAGCTACCAAACTGTGATTTCTACCAACCTTCTTCTTCGTCTTCTTTTTGTACTTATTCTTTAGAGATTGTGGCTTTCTTGGAGGTTGATCCTTATGATCATCACTATGTTAAACCTCTCCATGAGATTTGGTTCTCTTAATGATGTCTACAGAATTGTGAGAGCTTTTTTCTATCATTAGACACGTGATAAGTATAAATTGCATCGTGTTTTAAGGCATAGTTTGATATATGTTTAGCAATTAATTTAATCATTTACTGTAATATCTCATTTTATATATTGAGGGTTAGGACATATGGTCCTAGACCACTGTATATGAGAAATAGTGTTGAGAAATTATGAAAGTACATTACATTGACATGCATACTATGAGCATACATATTAATTTGATTTTTGTATATATTGCAAATAGTGTATATGCACTCAATTGACATTTTCTAGGGTATGAATGATTTAAAATAGTTATGATGTGAATTTTGAATTTTTATGTCTTGAAAATTGGTGATTTTGGAATTTATTTGTTATAATTGAGAGATTTATAAATTTATATGTACTTTTGGATTAGGAAAATGTCAAGTGGTAAGACAAATTGATTTATGGTAGTAGAAATAAATGAAAAATGGTAGTAGAAATTGACAAGTAGCATTAGGATTTATTGACAAGTGGCATAGAAAATTAGGTAACAATTAGTTTAAAAATTGTGGGACAAATGGACTAGTTATTTATGATATGAGATACAATAATTGAAGACATTAGTATTGTTAATTAAGCGGTAAGTGCCATGACATGTGTCATGATACTTACCAAGAATTTTTCACCTTAACTTTTAAATGCATCCCATGACATATTCATTTCAAAGACCTTTTTCATTGTCTTTCATTTTATTGCAAGCTTTCATCTTCATTTTCTTCTTCACTCACAACCATCTCACTCTCATCCTCATCACGTTGAGTTCTTGCTATCCTACACTAGCCACTTCAAGATCCTTGTTATCTCTTCATCTTGTTACAAAAAAAAACTAATCTTTCCTCCTTGAAAGTTGATGATCGTGTAGCAAGGAGAAGCTAGGGTTATGTGATGATTTGAAGAAACTTTGGAGCTAAAACAAGTAAGTATATTAATAATCTCTATGGTTTGTTTTAAGAGAAACATTTTGATGATAGTTAGAGATAGATTGAAAGTGTTAATAGAGTTGAATATATACTAAAACATGGATGAAGAAATGGGTATATTGATGTCCTATTTTTATGTACATGATGAGTAATAAGTTATTAATTATTATAGGGATGTTTTAGAGATAGAATGATCATGAAAATGGTGATGAATAAATGTTGAATGTTGATGAAGAAATGTGTAAGTTTATGTTCTGTTTTTTATGATTGATGAACCATAGGTTGTGAGTTGTTTGATGAATGGTATTGAGATGGAATTAAGGTAAGAATGAAAAGGAAATGATGTAGAAATGATGAACTATGCATACGATGGTTTGGATGTAGCATGTAGGAGTTAAAAATATGGAAAACTAGGAAGAGAATGGCTAGAATTTTTCAGATTTCATAACCCATAATCATGGGAATGCCTCCACGATTGTGGGAAATGCAAGTAAAGTGCTGGAAATGGCTTAATGCTCTAAACCTAGATTCTTGTTTTTTATGTGATGTTTAAATCAACTAATGCCTAGGTACTTTCCTATGGTGTATTTAGGCTTGAATGAAGCTTGAAATGAACCTAGTTTGATAATGGATTAAGTGATTAAATGTTTATATGTTTAAGGTGATAATTGAGGTTATAACTAAGGAATAGATTGATGACATAAATGTATCAAAATTTTGGAAAATTTTGAGATGTAGTAGGAGTGAAAGTGATCTTATGAATGCTAATGTGATTCAAAGGAGATGAATGATATGTATTAAGTAAAGATGAATGAGAATTTAGATTTTATGTGATCTTATTATAATGCTATAATAACATTGGTGAATGATTGATTGATGAACTTAGAATAATCATATATAATTAAGGTGTAAAACTAAGTTCAAATTAGACATATATGAGTTTTGAGATAAGAATGATTAAGATTCATAATTAAGGATACATACCTGGGAATGTCATTGAGCATGCATTGTATATAACATATATATAGATATGTGTGTGTGTATGATTGAATATTATATGATTGAGCAACTTATTAATGTGTATAAATGTGTGTATTGTATGATTTATAAGCACAAATAGAACGAAAACAACTAGACATTCCTGGGATGTCAAGCCAATAGCTATCTGGAGTGTACTGTGAGTAACCTAGGTGTTTTTCACTAGGATTGATTGTTTCTATTTAAATTTCAATTATTGAACTATGAATGATCAGAATGTGAAAATTCTGGACAATTATGGTCCAAGGAGTTTGATAATTGGGAATGTATAGGGACTGTTCTAATTATATGTGAACTTGAAAGAAATATATGTTCTCAACAAAATTGTTGAATGTAAGACTTAGGTTCGATGAACATGTGAAACTGACTGTGCATCATAGATAAATGTTATTGATGACATATTCTATGAATTCATGCATCACATTGATATGCATGATCATATAAAGGAAGTTATGACCGAAGTGGCTAGTGAAAAAAAAGAGCTTAAAGCTTAGAATGTGTATAAAGAGCCACGAAGGATACGAGATAGTTATAAATAAGCCCGATATCCACATTGGATATGGGACAATTAAAAAAGAGCTTGGTCATAACAAAGTAACAATGAAAGTGAGTCACATGTGCATTGCGTATATAAATTGATATGTATGATTTGAATGTTTGAAATGAACTATTTTGGAATGAATGTGATATTCAATATATGTGATGTGATTTAACAGTAAACTGAATTGTGAATTGTCATTGTGGTTTGATATGAGTGAGCACATCGATGATGGTTCACTTAGTGAGTTCGCAAAACTCATTAAAATTGCAATGATGCTTTTCAGGCACGAGAAAGGAGACTTAGTATCTAAGACGTTCTAAAAGATGTCCAGTACTGCATTTTTGGGATCAAAATGGCTCAAAAGTCAGTTATCTGAGATTGTGGAGTTTAGAACAAATGTTTTTTTCCTTAGTTTCTCATTTCATATAGAATATTTTTTAAAAGAGCAGTATGTTTTTAGATATTTGTGACACTGTATATATGAATTATGGAGTGTAATGCTACAGTGTAACTATGTGTTATTATTGAAATGAGGAAATTGATCTTTTAGATATTGTGTTATTCTATATGATGCCATATAAGTGACTGTGACTGCTCTAACATTCTATTTTCATAGGGTATGTTATCAAATGTCCTCAGTATATTCGAATATATACTCTATGGTAGTGGGATGGTAAATTTACTATGTTTTTAGGTTAGAATTGTGTTAGTTTGTTAATGATTTGTGTTTTAAGTGTTTTAAGGGTTAGTACAAGATTTTAAGCTTAAATATTATATTTTTGAGGTACATAGATGTGTTTTCTAATATTTCAGGGTCAATATCGAAGAACAGAGGAGTTTTGGAAGTCATTCGGGCCACAACAATAGCCCATGATCGTGGCTTATCTGGCCACGATCGTGACAAAAGCTATAGGAATTCCCCACAATTGTGACCTACATGCCATGATCGTGATAGAAGGCTTAGATATGAGCCATAATCATGGCCTGCGTCAGGTAGGTGTACAGACATTAATGAACTTCATGTTTCGAGGGACTTTTTAGACCTTTTAGACCCCTTAAAAGCCCTAGGGTAACCCAGAACATAATAGACTATTTAAAGAACAACATAAGAGAAGAAAGGGAGTGCGTTAGCCACTTTTGGAAGCCCTAAAAGAGAGAGAAAAAGAAAGAAAGGAGGAAGAGGAAGATAAAGCTGACTTGTCGTGCTTCCTGGCTCAGGAGGTTTCACAACATTGCTGCCTTCCCAGATCGTCCGTTCTAAGTTTCTATTTCCTTTTCGTTTCAATTTTATTTATGTATAGAGTTGGGATGGATTGTATGATGATAGATTGTAGAATTTTTAAGATGTTTTAACTTTTCTTTAGTAATATACTAGTCTCATAGAGCATATGCCTGAATGCATCTACGATTATTTGAGAACATACTCAACGAGGATGGTATGTTAACATGATCACATTACCATATTATTAGAGGCATCACATATCAAAAGCATTTCAACCATTCATTTTGAATCATTTCATTCATAATCATATTAAATCACAATTGTCATTACACTTCAGGGTTTATATACACATTTGACAATAGGTGAAAAATGCTATTCTTGATGCATAATGACTAGAGACATCTACAGGTACAACTGATCTCGACCACTAACTCATGTCTAATTGTAGTAAGTATACTCCAATTTGTCTAACTAGATCCTGAAAATCAACATTGCAATTCTGATGAGTTTGTGAACTCAGTGAATGAACCATTGTCGATGTATTTCACTCAAGTCAAATACACAAAGACAAGTCATAGCCTAATTCAACAAGTATTACATATCATCCAGCATTGAATATCACATCACATGTCATCTACCTTGTTAAGTACATCGAGTTTATCATACTTTAAAAGTATATCAAGTAAACTAACATTTCATATCACAACACATCCTCATTTACTTTGCAACTGTATTTCAAACAATATAATAATTCATTTCAATTCAATCATATGATACATATAAGGATGTATATGTAAATGTACATGTGACTCCATTTGATTTTACTTTGTTGTGACTGAGTGCCTATTTACTGTCCCGTATCTATTGTGGATACCGAGTTTATTAATTTACTACCCCATATTTGTTGTGGATACCAGGCTCATTAATAACTAAGCCTGTGGCTCTTTGTGCACAATCCTTAGCTTAAGGCTCTTTTTCACATTGGTCACTCTGGTCACAACTCCTTTACCTGATCATGCATTCCAATGTGATGCATCATTCCATATGTCATGTTTCATTAACTTTCATTCCTGTGCGCTTCTTTCATATGTATGAAATTCATCAGATCTAAGTCCAACAATTCACATTTAATTGCTCACACATTTCATATTCCTTCCGACATTTTACATTCAATTGTTCTCACATTTCATATTTATTCTGGCATTTCAAATTCAATTGTTTTCACTTTTCCTATTCAGCATACATATAAGATAGAAACACATATAATTGAGTTTAAACATTTAGGTTAACTCACAGTACGCTCCAGACAAGCTATTGCCTTGATGATTTGGCAATGTCTGGATGTTGACGATGAACTTGTGTATCTATCTTCATGCAATACACACATATTTCACACATCATTAAGCAGTCAATCATATGATTCTTCAATCATTCACATGCATATATATCATATCTCAATGCATGCTCAATTGACCTTCCAGGTATGTATTAATATACAAAGATCTTGACTGTACTTGTACTCTTTTAGATCATTCAAACTTTATAGCTTGTATACTACCATTTTGTAATTAGGTTGATACCTTAAGTAAGCTTGATTTATTTATGAATCATATATGTTCATACAATTATCCAATTCTCACTCACAATTACTTCATGTTCTCTAATGTTCATTCATTTATAACTAATAAACATTACTTACATCTGTTGAATCATATTTGCATTCATAAGAATATCTTAATTCCTTTAACAACTTATAATTTCCAGATTTCAATACATTGATATCAAGACAATCCATTCCTTAAGTTATGACATCAATTAACAACCTAAACTTATCAATCCCTTAACCAACAAATCAAGCAACAATTTAGGTTTATTTCAAGCCTCAATCAAGTCCAAATACACCAATGTAAAGTGAATTATCCTTGTGTGGTTTAACAATTACATAAAATGGAAGTTTTTCATTTCAAAGCATTTATGAGTGAACCGAATGTTCACTGGCCATTTTCCTTCAATTTCTCTAGCTTCTAACACCCTTATACCAAATTCAAAACATCTTCATATTAGTCCATTAATTATACCTCAATTATAACTTAATTGTTCTTCAATTCCTCATCAATTTCCTCTCCAAATTTGACTCAAAATCATTCAATTGGTAGCTCATAAGCTATTTATCTTTCATGTATACAAAAACGAAACAGAAACTTTCATTCACTTAATCTCATCATATATGTAGTCCTAGTTTTTTTTCCAAATTCAAGAACACTTCATTAGCACCTTTTTTTAGCATAAATTAACCTTCATTTAAACTTAAAATCTGATTCTAAATCGTCCATATAGCAACCTATAACCTATGGTTCTCATGTATCAAAAACAAAACAGAAAAGTATCCAATTTATATATCGTTTTCCAGCACACTTCATCATTAACACTATATGTTATTCATCCCAATTCAATCAACATAAAATTTTTATTACAACATGCCACAAAGATCTGTACTTTACTTACTTGTTAGCTCAAGTTCCACCTTAATTCATCAAGTCTAGTTTGCCTTTTATGCATACAAGATCATCTCAAATACAAGGTAGAAATTGGATGGTTTTCAACAACAAGAAAATAGCAAGATGAAAGACATCAGCATATAAATTTCTTGGTACAGAATCTTGTCAAGATTTTGGAGTGGTGATGAACGAAATAAAAGCAAAATTTTAGAGCTATGGAAGGGTCGATAATTCAATGGTGAAAGGGAAGATAGGAGAAAAATGAACATAGCATAACAACTTTTGTATTAGCTTAACTCATTAGGTGCTAGGTGTCACCATTTCATAATAACATTTGTCCCTATGCATGCATTCCATCTATTCTCTCCGTAAGCTGCCAAATGTCACAATTATGCTAGGCCATTTGTCCGTCAACCTCTAAGCCATTTGTCACTTAATTATTTATGCCAAATGTCACTCAATTCTACTGCCATGTGTAACTTATTTCATAGGCTTAATTATCCTAATTTTCCACATGTCAACTTGTCTCACTAATTGACATTTTTCCTAGACTAGATAAAGATATTAATTCATGAATCTCTCAATTGTAACAATTAATTACAAGTTACTAATTATAATCCATCAATTCTTGTCATTGGTAAACCAAAGTACACGACATTGGAAATGGACATTTATGTCAAATTTATTTAATTTCATACCTCAGAATATGTTAATTGAATACAATTTGTCTAACTCACAATTCATGTGTATATGCTAATGTTATGCATTTGAATCCAATAATAAAATCATGTCATAAATGTACCAAATTCATTCTATATTATGCCACTCATGTGGGTAAGTAGTCTAGCACTTTAAATCCTTCAATAATTTAAGAGATGGGACACTAAAACTCTCCCCCTTTTAAGACATTTCATCCTCGAAATTATTAACTAACTGATTGCACAATAGGGTAATTTTGTCTCATATTTTTCTCAATCTCCCAATTGACTTCTCCTCTCAAATGATTTTCTCTAATCATTCGACTCCTCAGATTCCTCAATGGCTTATCCTGATGTCTAACCATTCTTACTGGTTTCTCCATATAATTAAAATTATTTGCAATCTTAACTTCCTGAGCTAATAACACATACATCAAATCTAACTTGTACCTCTTGAACATGCTAGTATATAATACATTGTGGACCTAAGTTCTTCTAGCAATAGCAATAGTGTCATCTTAAATTTAAGAACCCAATAACGTAGTTTGGATACTTTACAACAAACAAAATACATTCAATCTCTATAGCATATTCAACTTCTTGTGCCTGAGTCTAATATCTATGTGACTCCAATATTCACTTCTGATTCATTCAATATTCATTCATTCTTAGAAATGGAACATTTGATCTATATGTTCGGTGAAAGTCTTTATAAAAAACATTTCTCTCCAAATTTACTTGTATTGTTCCCGAAGTCTTTCTCAGTTAACTATGTTCATCGTTGCTTTTTAGCCATTCATAATATCTCAATAAGATTAATTACTATCATATCTTATATGATCACAATGTTCTATATATTAAAGCTCAATGAAGCAGTAGGCAAGTTCATTTACCCTTATGCTCTGGTATGTATCATCACATCTTATCTAAAGATTTTTTCTCAAAAAGTCACCAATTAATATCTTAATCTGATGATACCTTGATCTCAATTGATTCTAGATAACATTTGAGTATTCTATGACTAGTTACTTATCCTTAGGAGTTACCATTTCAATACATCCACATAAATCCATGCTTCTACTGTGCTACTCTGAGTCATTTAAGAATTTTAACTATAGGGACTAAGACCTAAGAGCATTCAATATGTAATGGACCACTCCCTGTACCATATCCAGGCATGTAATACATATTTGTTCCGTAACATCATTCGCTAAGGTAACCATATTATTGGATATGCATTTATAATAATTGATCAACTTAACCTTGAGGACTTCTACATATATTGATATCATTTATTTTATCTTTCTTAAGTATGTTCTCATTCAATTCAAAAATATAAGATTCATAACTATCATGAAATTTTGATATCGGATCTAATGATATAATCTTATACTAAATTATAATCTCTTAATAGGATAATTAAACAACCATTCTAGTTCCAAGTTCAACCTCTCAAGGTGATAGAAATTTTTTTAAAAAAAACTTTGCTCGTACACTTTAAATCTCGTCTTTTCTACTTGTATCTCTGTATCTCTTTTTTTAGTCAATCCATGAAAATGTATTCACATCCATATCAATTGAAAGGTATACAACTGCAGCACAATACTGATATCATATTCGTTGATAACTACAAATACAAATACACTGAATCTATGTCTAACATATCAAACCATGTAGTATCTCTTATTTCAAGATATCAACAAACTTTTATTTTCTCACACTTTAATAGATCATCATTCTTCTCACTGTTTCTAACTGTTCAGACTCTTAATGAATGTTCATGTGTGTGACTTCTTTAAATGCATCTAAGACTGGGGATCAGTTGCCTCTACGTGCTTAATTGAACATTAATCGATACTGACGGTGTTTGACGTGTTTAAGATGCATGTAACTTGACACATATTATGATAAATGCCCATGTAAGATGCTAAGCCTGGTCTCTAATACCAAAATGTAACATACCACTCTACGAGAGCATATGCCCAAACATGTCGACAATTATTCGAGAACATACTCAACGAGTATGACACGTTAAGACGATCACATTACCACATTATTTGAGGAATATCAAAAGCATTTCAAACATTCATTTTGAATCATCTCATTAACAATCATATTAAATCACAATTTTCATTACACTTCAGAGTTCACATATAAATTTAACAATAGGTAAGAAATGATATTCTTGATGCATAATGACTATAGACATCTGCAGGTACAACTGATCTCGACCACTAACTCATGTCCAATTGCAATAGCTGTACTCCAATTAGTCTAACTAGATCTCCTATGAACCTGAAAATCAACATTACAATTTTGATGAGTTTGTGAACTCAGTAAGTGAACCATCATCGCTGTATTCACTCAAGTTAGATACACATAGACAAGTTATATCCCAATTCAACAAGTATTACATATCATCCAGAATTAAATATTACATCGCATTTCATTATAAATTATCAAGTACATCAAGTTTATCATACTTTCATAAGTATATCAGGTAAACTAACATTTCATATCACAACAGATCCTTATTTACTTTTCAACTGTATTTCAAACAATTTAATAATTCATTCCAATTCAATCAGATACATATAAGGATGCATATGCAAATGCACATGTGACTCCATGGAGTTGTGGCTATCGATCAAACGACATAAATGCAAGTGAAATCGATAACTTCACGCGACAGCTCAACAACATGAAGGCTTCGTCCTTAGCCCCGATGAAAGCCATACAACTAAAGTGTAAACTTTGTGGACAAATGGACCATGATACCATGGACTGTTACTTGATGAAGGAAAGTGATCCAGAGCAAGTGAATTATATGGGAGGCCAGTACTAAAAAGGAGGGGGTAACAATCCTTACTCCAACACTTATAATATAGTAGCCCGTTCCTAAACTTAAGGATTAATTGTTAGATAGAGCCATATCATGTGAGAATATATGAAGAGCATTCCATTGGCATGCATTATATTTGCATACACACACAAATCATGATTTAGAAACATTGTAAAGATAGTATATGCACTCAATTGATATATCCCAGGGTAAGAAAGATTTTAAATGAATATGACACAATTGTGTGTTGATTATGTCTTAAATCTTGTTTGACATATTATAACTAGTGAATTGGGAATATATTGATATAATTGAGTAATTGAGAAAGTGGTGTGTGCACCTAAATTTAGTAAAAATGTTAAAGAGCAAGACAAATTGATACATAGGAATTTAGGTTGATTAGGCCTATGAAATGGTGAGATGTGGCATTGAGAATAAGTGACAAATGGCTCAGTTAAATGGATGATGACTGGATTGAGTATAATTGCTACAAGTGGCCCTTTAAATTTGTCACAAATGGCACCTTAGACTTGTGACATATGGAGCAATAGAATGCTGACATGTGTAGCTTTACAAATGGTGACATATATAACCTTATAGTTGGGGACATATGTAGCCTTACAATTAGTGACATGTGTAGCCTTATAAGTAGTGACATATGGAGGCTTAAATGAGTTACATGTGGAGCCTAAAGTAAGTGAAACATGGACTAATAGGATAGTAACATATGGACCCATAGAAGGATAACATATGTACCAATAGAATGGTGACACATGGACCAATGGAATGGTGACGCTTGAATTAGTTTGACTTTCTTTGAATTTACTAGAGAAAATGAATGAAAAAGGCAATAAAAATGAGAGAGAAGGTCGGCCCTAAGGTTAGAAGAGGGAGAAAAATGAAAATAAGAAGAGGAGAGAAAAAGGGGGAGAGAAGAGGAGAAGGAATGACGTTATCAAGGTAAGTTGAAAATCTAGTTTCAATTTCATCTTTCTCTTTCGATCTGTCTTTCATATCCTTACAACAAGAATCTAAAGAAACTCAAACAATGAAAGTTGTAGATATAGGTCTTAACTTGATCTCTGTGAAACTTTCTTGAGAAAATAGTGACTAGAGCTTGAGTTATGTCTGTTTCCCTAATACTGCCTATGATAGACCCTGTGCTGAAATATGTTAGATAGAGTGTTTCCACTGAATAAGCATTTGTATTGTAGCCATATCTTAACCTGTAGATATCCAAATGGCAACATTTTTAATTTATATTAAATTAGAGAGATATTCATACAATGTTTATGAAGGAATTGAATTTGAATTCTATCTATAAAGGTTTTGAAATTTGGCTTGAAGTTGAGTACTGGGTGTTGTCATTATTTGAGAATAGTCTGTAGTATTTTGTGTATAATTCGCAGAATACTGAACCAAGCTACATGAACTTAATATCGTTAGAACCTTAAGACATATAGGAACATTTTTTTATGAGAAGGTGTTGCCTAAATAATTCATTTTTCTAGATCAAAATGGTCATACAAAATTCACCAGAAAATAGAGTTGGAAAGCTGGAAAATGGGAATGGTTATCAAGTAAAATATACTTCTTTTATATATGGTTTGACACGACAAATGGTTAGGTACTTTCCTATGATGCATTTAGGCTTGAATGAAGCTTGAATTGAATTTAGTGGATGATGGATAAAGTGATTAAATATGTGATAGACATATGATTGATGATATTAAATTAACTAAGTTCTTTGATCTATGAACCTAAGTGTAATAAGCTTAACATACACAAATGATGATGTTAATGGTCAAGTGATGTGAATAGGGATAAATACCAGGATAGTCAATTAAGCATGCATTGAACACGATGCATACACATATGCATGGTTAAACAATGATATGATTGATCAATTTAGTAATATGTGGATTATGTGTGTTGTATAATATAGAAGCATAAGTTGACCAACAATATCCAGACACTATCGGACCATCAAGTCCATAGCTCACCTGGAGTATACTATGAGTTAACCTAGATGTGTCAATTCAATTATATTTGCTTTTCTATTAGAGTTATATGTGTAATAAGTTAACTTAGATATATTTCACTTGTTTAATTTTTACATATTAAACTGTTACTGGTGTGATTGTGATAATTTCGGAAATTGATTGTTTGAGGAGATCATTATTCGGGACTGTATTGTAAGTGCTCATTTTATGTGAATTTGACTGAATAAGTGATACTTAACAGTCTTGTTGAATGCTAGACTAAGGTTCAATGATAGATATGAATTTGAATGGAATGAGTGATGCTCAACTAAATGTTGAAAGTCAGACTTTGATCTAATGATTATGATATATGACTGTACATTATATGAGATGATGCATTTCATGACATTGATGTACATGTTCAAATAAAGGAATTGTGGCTGGAGTGACCAGCCTGAAGGAAGCCAGGTATCCACAAGGGATATGCATTAGTACCTAAAATAAGCCTAGTATTCACAACAGATATGGGTCAGTACCTGAAATAAGCCCGATATACACAAGGGATATGAGATAATTAATAAGCATTTGGTCACAACAAAATAAAAATGAAAGTGGAGTCTCATGTGAATAGTTGTGAAAAGTTGTTGAATTGTGTTGACACAATGATGTGTAACATTTGTATACATGTTGATAAGATGAATGATTAGATTATTCTATAATTATTATATGAAATGTTTGTATTCATAATTTGTTTATTGAAATATGTATATATTGTGAGTTGATATACACAATTAGAAGATGTGTTAAATGAGAACTGATTTTGCATAATATGATATACATGTGAATTTGGTTATTGCTTGTAATATTTGTGTCTTGACATGGGTTAGCACATCAATGATGGTTCACTCATTAAGTTCGCAAAACTCACCCCAAAATTGCAATATTTTTTCTAGGCTTAGAGAAGTTACTAGTTCGACCAACTAAAGTCTGACCACTACATTCGGATAAGTGTTAGAGGTCCGGATCAGTTGTACCTGCATATCTTTATAGTCTTTCTTTTATATTTTAAAATTGTATTCGACAAATATTGTACAGCATTTCTGTGAATTGAAAAGTGTAATGACTGTACGACTAGAAATGTTTTATAATGGGCCTAGTTGATTATTGGAATATATGATGAAGTGTTAGTTGTTGTAACACTTATGATTGAACGTGTTTCTTTTGAATAAAATGGGCCAATAATGATTATGTGTTTTCTAAAAATGTGTATGTTGCGTGAAAGTTTTTGCAATGAGTTTGACTAACTGTCCTAGTATGCCACCCTCATAGAATATGTTCTCGAATGCCGATGATAGGTTCAGGAATATGTCCTATGAGATTAGGGTGCTATATATAACCTTAGGTGGAAGAATCACCTTAACTTCTCTTGGATAAATAATGCTGGAGGATAGTTTAGGCCAAGAGGACAATCAAGCTTCCGACAAGATAAAGCAAGCTTGATGGAATCTAAGTTGGATTAGATTTTAGATAAAATTAGAGGCATAGAGGATGCACATAGGAGGCTCAAAAGCAAATTTGAACAACTAACAAAGAACCATGCCTCGTCAATGCATAATTTGGAAGTCCAAGTAGGTCAACTAGTAGAGGTAATGTCTACCCAGAATGCAAGAACCCTTCTATGCAATACTGAGTCTAACTCAAAAGAACATATCATGGCTACCATTCAGACCCAGAAGAAGGAACCTGAACATATGGAGGAAGACAGATATAAAGCAGAAGGATAGGTGATTATGGAATTCCTTCGAAGTGAGCTCGAAATTGAGCCAATTAAAGAACCTTGATCTGAATTGTCATACCCTATTCTAGCCTAGTAAAAATCAATTTCAAGTAGGGTGACAAGGAATTCTAAAGAAGTTGAATCAAACATGGTTAACAATATAATGGAACAATTGTAAACAAGGCTCACCCAAAAGGAATAAGTCCAGAAGAAGGTTAAGGAGCAAATGGAAGAAGAAAACTGTTACATAGAACAGAAGAAAGAGGACCCAGAGGATTTTTACATTCCATGCAATATTAATGGAGTCAACATAGATAGGGCATTTGCAGATTTGGGTGTGAGTATCAATATAATGCTCTATACCTTTAGTCTAAAATTGGGGTTAAGAGAGTTAGTACCCACAAAGATGTTAGTGAAGACGACCGACAGAACAGTTCATCAACCGAAGGGGATTATTAAGGATGTGCACGTACAAATTGATAAATTTGCCTTTCTAACAGAATTCTATATATTAGACATTGGAGAACATGTGGAAACCTCTATGGTTCTTAGACGACTATTCCTAGCCACTACTCTCTCAATCAATGACATTAATGGGGGTGAACTAACTTTAAGGGTATAAAAGCAGCAAATAACCTTCAAGGTGTCAAAGAAAGACTACTGTTCTCCTTTACCTCCAACGAATATCAAAGAACTCAAACCTCCACGAAAATGGGAAGATATTGAGGATACTGGGAACGAGTTCAGAAAGGAATGATCGCATAGAAGAAGGTGAAGGAAGGAGAATCATAAGGAAAGTGGAAACCATAGCATGGTAGCTCACGCGCAAATTATAGGATTAGTGACTACACTACCATTGCACCATTCATTCGAACCACCATGAGCTAAGAAGAACATCAAGCTATTGACATTAAAAGAAGCACTGTATAGGAGGCAACCTATGGAATTTATTTCCTTTAAATGTTTTTGTTAGAAAGTTTGAATTCTGTAGTTTAGGATTATTTTGTTTCCAAATAAAATCAGGAAGGAATTAGACTTTGAGATAAATTGGATGATCGATCAAGTAAGCAAAAGAGAGGTGAAAGCGCCACAAAAGAATAAAGAAATGATTTTGAAAAAATGTGAAAGAACAAAAAAAGAAAATGAAAATTTGGTGGCTAGGCGACGATTGTGGCTTGCAATTGGGCAAAAAATGGAAACACGCAAATTTTAAGTAAAATTTTACTATTTTACCCTCTATCCACCTATATAATCATTTCTAACTTTACTTTTTCATTAGCTTTCATTTTTACTTTATCTCTATAGATTTGAAACTTCCAAACCCTCTCACATCTCTCTACAAAAATTTCAGACTTCCAAATTTCTTCCAACTCTACCTATTCACAAGCTAATATGTCACACATTAAGCAATCAGTCAGACGGGAGCAATCATCATAACAAAACCAAATTTCAAGACGAGGGAGAAGGAACAGAGCAGTAGACTTTGAAGCCCCCTCCCCGATCTACAGAGAGGAGGAAGGTATTTGTTTTCAATCCCTCAATGCTAAATAAATTGTAGTCCTTAAATAATTCAATTTTGAAATGCTTGATAGGGTAGAGAACTTAGTTAAAAGAATTTAATGGCCCAAATTCATACATTTCCAATTTCCTATCTACCAGGAGCTCACTTTGGAACTCTTTACTTCCCTTTCCTATAAACCTAGGAACCCCAAAGAAACGTTGTTTAGGTTGTAGGGATGAGCTTATGAACTGAACAAAGAAATTATGTGTGATATGTATGGGTTCCTTTAGTCATCCATTATCGGTCAGCATAATGATTTTCTTGCTTCTCACTATTAGAACGAGCTCACTGGGTTAGAGCAATTTGATGCCAAAAACGGCCACAAGAATATAATAAGGACCCATGAGCACTTGTTGCTACACAGATTCATATGTCAACTGGTTTTTGATAAATCAAAAACCAACAAGTGTTCAATAAGGGAACTATTTATGTTGTGGTGCATGGATCACAGCATTTCAATATCCACCTCAACACATGTGCTAAATGTTATTGTTGCGACTTCGCACTAAAGGAGCAACAATTTAGGTATGGGGTGTTGGATCGGAAAATAAAACATGCAAGATTTGACTAAAATGGTAAATTTTAAAACTTTTTTAGAAATCAAAATACAGCGAAAGCAAGATAACCAAATCAACATGCTAAGCCATACATGATACGGTATATAGAAAATAATTATCATAAGAACAAGATGGAGATTATATTACTGACTCCTTTACTATAGCTTTAACTCCTTGCTTTGCTATCCTCTCCTTCTTCTTATATCCTCTCCTAGCTTTAGCCTTGCTTTTGAATCCTTTCTTTTGTCAATGTATCCTCTCCTTGTTGTTGTATCC